>UELU01147748.1:1927-13157 GCA_900490025.1 Megastigmus dorsalis
AGCGAGAACAGCGCAGCATAGAGTAAGTACTCAAAGTACTAGTGCGGCGGATCGCAAACGGCGATCCGCGTATGCAGGTGTGCGTGTGTGTGTGTTCCCGCGTTTTCGCCTTCTCGGTTCGCGATTAAATTGTGTAGAGTATTGTACTCAAAATATTGCAGAATATATTTTGTTATTTTAAACTCTCGCATTCGTCATTTAAGTAGATCGTCCCTATTATTCCCGCGATTACCGCCGCCTCCGCGGGCACAGTGGAAAATCGTTTCCACTGTGCAAAAACTGAGTAGCTGGTATCGTGAGCACAGCACGGTGCTCACGATAGGATAAGTCCGAGCAACGGAAAGCGAGACTTGTCAAGAGAGTCTCGCATTTGTACAATGGCCGTTTTACCAGATCAGCGGGGAAAATCACGTGTAGATTTTCCCGCTGCAACGTGCAGGAAAGGTAGGAGTGTGCAGTACACCGGTGCTGCACACAGTAAAAACAGCCCCGTTACAAACTAGAATAATGGAAAAAATCATTATTTCGTGAGTTTTAATTTTTGCGATTTTATTCCTTAAATACTTGGAACTTCTTTATTTTTTGGATTTTCTGCTTGAAAATTTGTAGATTACTTGAAAAAATACTTGGCATTTTTTGAATTGATTTCACAACTTTCTTTACTTTAAATTGGCCATAAGAATTTGTAAGATTTATATAAATAAATAAAGATTCAATTTTATTTAGTTAAAAATTCAAATTTAATACTGTTTTAGTAAAAGTAGAATATGTTCTACTTTATATTTTATTACTGACAATGGGAAAAAGTTTTAATAGTGTATAATCTTATACTAATATAATAAAGAGACAGCGTTTGATTGTACACGTCACAAAATCTCAAAAACTACTTAACCGATTACAACAAAATATTGATAGGATACATTTTTGGTATGGTGGAGTAACATAGGCTAGGTTTTGTATTAAAATATATCATAAATTATTAAAAAAATAAATCAGGGTCTACTTACATACGCGTAGCGTAGTAATATCGGGGAACAACGGCGTGCCGCGGTCGGCCGGCGGAGTACTCGCGTAGTCGCGCGCCGCCGTGTAGGAAAGCAGAGTCGCGCGTCTGCCATCAGGCGGCGACGTATAGCTGGTAGCGAACACACACCTAAACAGTTGTCGGCGAGGGTATAAGTAGGAGCGTGAAACCCAGTATTGAGCAAACCACTTTTGAGTAAAATTTTGAGTACTCGATGTATTGAATCTTCCTCAGCGAATATTCTTACTAGCGGTTTCATTTTTGTAAATAATAGGACCTCTTATTATTCTATTAACAAATCTTAATTTCCCTAATTTATGAAATAGTATCTGTAGTTTATAAATCAAAATTATGCGAATAATATTATAGAAACTAATATTCTCACTGCAGGGCCTCCTAAAGGTGAAATAGCACTAATTCCTTGCATCCCGATGATCCCGACAGTTACCCTTCCAATTCAAAAGATTACAATTTGGGTACAGGAACTCAGCGGCCAACATTAATTAATCGTGATGAAAAAAAGACCGAAAAATTGCGATTTGTAAGTAGCGTTTGCAAAATTATTTAGTTTGTCCCGCGTAGTTTTTTGTTTTTACAGAAAAAAATCGAACAGTGTAGCTGGTTTAAGGATACATAAATATGATCAAACGTTTGCAAAATTTTTGCGGTTCACATATATGTACTGGGTTTTGGCATTTATTATAACTATTAGCAATAAAGAAATAATTTTGTTAACAGAGTATGATCACTAAGATTCAAAAGCGAATATGTGTGCCTGCGCAAGAGATCTAGGGATTTTTTTCTTTATACAACTTTCAGTTAAAAACAGTTACTACTACTAAATAAAAAAAATAAAGAAATAAAACAATTTAATATATTTTCTAATGATTATTTCTCTTTAGTAATACAGGCGGGCGCCGCAGGCGAACAACATTGGGTCGGCGGGTAAGGAGGTTTTGTTAAAGAATGTCATATACTCAGAAATTTTATAGATCTATCATTAAAAAAAAAAACATTTTTAAACAATTATTATATTACATCTATGTATTATAGCGCGGGCGAAGCCGCGACGGCGGGTAATAGTAGTGTATAAAATTATAAAAGTGTATAATTATTTAATTAAAAACTCAAAATGTTATACGAGACAATTGTTAAAATGTACACATTTTTACTTAATTAATTAAATGTATTTAAAAAATTAGCAATTAAGGATTGTGCAAGAGCCTTTTATTTAAATAAACTGAAGCCAGTTTCTTTCCAAGAGATTCCCAATAATGCAAATTACAACTACATAGATTTCTTGATAATTTCTCTAATTGATAGATATTTATATATCATTGGCAAGAGCATGACCGGGGTTGTGGATTTCCAGGAAACTTTTAGGAAGTATATTTTCTGAATAATAATGAGACACGAGTATTAGCGCTTTTATAAATAGAGCCTTGAATTAAGGTGGCACTTCATAAAATTAAATTACCTTCAGTTTGGGGTGCTTCCAATCAAAATTTATTAAGTAAATAAAAGAATGAAAAATTGATAGCTATAGCATGATGAAATATGCTTATAAATAATATTAGTCACAAATTTTTTAAAGCTGGAGTATCGTACTATATGAGTTTTTTTAAATAAGTCTTGAATAACATTGAAGTTGCAAGTTACTTCTAACCTCTTTTCTCAGACAGCCATTTAATAACAGCGTGTCGAGATCACCCGAATAGAATATTGTTTTTCAAATTAAGATTAAACATACTCGCAACATTTTGAGCATTATTTTTTTTTTAGATCTTGTTTTGCGAGCGATGTTGATTTTCCGCTCCCTTTTATGAAATTATGAAAATTCGGAAAACCACATCCGCAATTCCCAGCAGAGGTGTTTTATACCTTGTGCGCGAGGATAGGGTGGTTTAGGTTCGAGAAATAAGTTGCTGTGCGAATAAATTAGACTTAATTTATTGAACTAGCAATACTAAACTTGCAGTATTGGTTGAAGGGTGTTAATTTTAAAAGTAGTCGAAAGTAGCTGCGCTAAGAGACAGTCGCGCGAAGGTGCTCTGTAGTAGGTTGCGGCTATAGCGGAATAGAGCGAGCCACGGGCATGAGAATCCTTTTTCTCACGCCGCGATGCTCGAGCGCCTATAAGCGAGGGAGGGGTGATTAACTGATCATTACGCGAGTCTTTGATGAGACACAGTGGCCCATTGGAAAAACTCGCTTAGACAATTACTTTTTGTACAAAAAGTAATTCCTGAAATTCATGGTATTAATTGTATTTAGTTAGAACAGTTTTATATTATTAAGGGGGTACTATCCCTAAAAATGACGAAAAAATTGATTTTTTTTTATCATATATTCTTAAAGTAGACATTATTGCGAACCAAAAAACCAATTTTCAAGCAGAAAATCCAAAAAATAAAAAAGTTACAAGTATTTAAGGAATAGAATCGCAAAAATTAAAAATCACGAAATAATAATTTTATTCATTATTCTAGTTACATAAGTCACGATATCGTATTTTCTATGCACAATAAAATATTTTTATACATTATGATACTAAAACTCATTCTGTAAACGAAAGACCTTTCCAGGTATCTATTTCGAATTATAAATGCTGCAAGAAAATATAATGTTCATCAAATACAATGTCCGCTATTTATCATCGTTTATTTAATAAGGTTGTCATTTTAAAAATTATAACTAAGCACTTGCAGCATAAAATAATTTAAAATAAAAATCATTTACTAGTTTGCGATCATTATATAAACGTATTAGTATACAATTTTCAAAAGACCGCGCATCGATAGAGTCGCTACTCTGTTGATTATACTACACGTTGTCTGCTTTATCGACGGGGCGAGGTAGTAGCTCGAGCGAATACATACTGCTTTGCATGCAATCATATGATTTAGATTCAAGTTCTTTACAGTCTGCTGTCTGCTATAGAAGCAAAGTCAGATGTAATAAGTGTTGTGATGAATTTGAAGTATCCAAAATAAAAGAATTTTCAATGAAGAAATTCAATGAGATCAGATAAGTATTCCTGCTTTACATGTGACTAGTGTTATATGAAAAAAGTGTTTCTTTGTGTGATTTCTTTTTCCAGGCAAGAAAGTTATGTCTCATCTTTGCCTGCACATGTCGGACTGGACTGTAAACAAGTCATACCAAATGTATATGTGTTCCAACAATAAACATGTAAGTATCTAATTCAAAGAGTTTAAAACTATATAATTACAATAATTTTATGTATTATTTTATCCGTATACGTATACTTCACAATTTACCTGATATAATTGTATTTCAGGTTATGCGAATAGTGCAACAGTACCTTTTTTATGGAAAATATTTGCTATTAAAAGGAGTGAAATAAAGAAATAGTTTGGGTAAGTATATTATATATATTATGCATCATGTCAATATTTAACTTTAAATTGATTTATCTCCTTTATAATATGAAAAAAAGTCCTTTGTAAATATGAAAAAAGGTAGAAATTTAAGAATTTTTTTTTGTTTATCGAGCAGTATTTTTATTTTAAAGATAATTCTGGGTCTTATTTCTTGGTTATATAAATAGCATTAGGTCTTCAAGTAGTCTTTTACAGACATTTTGAGACATTTTACAGCAAAATCCATCATATGGTTTGGTCAGGATCCTGCGCATGGCCAGAATATTTTGCTGAAGTAATATTAGCAAGTTACCATGAAATTATTTGATTTTTTTATGTTAAAATTGTCATAAATTATAGTCCAATATATGATATATATGAGGCGTTTCACGTCAACTCTCCAAGCGCGGCGCGGGAGCGCTTAATCGTGCTGTTTTCAGCTCATGTTTAAAGGACTAAAATGCACCTAGAAAATATCATAACAAAGTGATTTCGATGTATTTTTTCCTCAGTTTTCCGATGGTCTTTTCAGATTTGTTAAATTTGCTTAATTAGACCTTGAAAAAATATAAAATGTGCTATATCTCAAAAAATACATTTTTAATACTTTTTTTGACCTGCTAGATCGAAAGAGGAGGAAATTTTACGTCGATATAGCTATTTTCTAGAAAGGGGTTTTTTGATTCTATCGAGATATCATTCAACAAACACAAGGCGCTCGACCAGGCGCGGCGATCCGGGCGTGCTACTGCTGCAGACCTTAACTCTTAGCTGCTCTACTAACCATCATTACAATTTATACTCCTAAGCTTTTAAAGCTTATTCAAGTCTTTTTAACATATTTTGACTTCATTAATTTAGGAAATAAATCGTACTCGGATGCTAAAGATGTTTTTTTAAGTTTCATAGTCTTACGATTTATTGGAATAAAAGCGTGATATTTTAAAGTACCTGGGATGAACTTGGCCTTATCGATTCGAACTTTAAATTTCTTTGAATTTCTTTCATAAGTTTCTTTACTACTAAAGAAAATTTTCGTTTCTTTGCAATACTTTTGTGCCTAATTATATAGATCGTAAGCTGTAAGTATTTTGTTAGTTCCTGTAAGCTGCAAGCTAGCTCTACGGGCTCCTCTTTTCAAATTTTTAGTTTCATTAGGAAGCTCTTTTCCTTTATTTTTCAATGGTACAGTTAAAATACTTTTATCTGTATCTGTCTTTAGAATTTGTCTTGCTTCCCATTCTGTACAATCTAATTTTTCCATTAAATTTGTACGAGACCAAAATGTAGGAGCGAGCGAAAATTCTTTCTTCTTTTAATTTTGTTTGAGAAAGCTTATTTTTTAAATTTTCAACTACTGCCATGGCAGCTATATGATCTTCATCATCACAATTCAATTTAATTTTTGTTGGTGTTGGAGAAGATTCATTCGATTTACGTTTCTTATACAGTAAAATTTTGCATGAAACACAAACTTATGCTACATCTGGTATTGATGGAAATGATTCTTGTAATGATTTTGGGAATTCAATCAATTCTTTACAGTGTTTATCCTTTCCTAAAGGATTGACACATCAAAAAACCCATATTTGTCTTGAAAAAGACAGATAAATGAAAGATCAATTGCAGTAAATTTGTCTTGAAAAAGACAGATCAGTTTAAGATGAATCGTAAAGGCACAGTTAGTTCATTAAGACGAAAAAACGCATACTTCAACGTTGCATATCAATCGTATACATATAAACAAAGCTTGCATAATCACTTTCGAGCATCGGAATTTCAGTACAAGCCACCAATCGGTGGTTTCATAATTAAATTTTTTCTGAACATATTGATTATTTTATAAAACAATCCTGAATCATTTCTATTTTTTTGTAATATTCATATAATGAGAAAAAAAATAATTATTAACTAAACAAATTAATAAACAAAAATACATTTGCATATAAAAAAGAAAATATAATTTATTTAATGCGTACGAAAGCCAATGAATAAACAAATGACAACGCATTCGCACGCCGCCACCGAAGTTTTACGCGCGGCGCGCCGCGCCTGGTCGAGTGCCTTGTGTTTGTTGAATGATATCTCGATAAAATCAAAAAACCCTTTTCCAGAAAATAGCTTTAACATCAGCCATTTCTATATCAAAACATCTCGATATTATGGCATCTAGTCACCCACAATTTTCAATTCCTTCTCCTTATAACATCCCAGAGTTCAATAAAGCCTTGAATATTAGCTATTATTATATTACGAGGAGGTAAATCTCTTTTTTAAAGGATTTTAGTATTTTTGGATTAAAAAATGGAATAAAATAAAGAAAAAAGTCTCGAGAACATGACATTTCATCTCTCCCTATACCGTTTTTTTCTTTTGTCATTTTTTCTGTCAAAGTATGCAGCTCGGATTAAAAAAAAATATGCGTTTACAAACTAAATTTATCTGTGCAGTATTAAAATGAAGTTTATGCGAGAGAAATTATTGTTTTAAAGAATTTCATTATTTTTGGAAAGACAGATTGATGAAAGAACAGTACACTGTAACGTCCTGCCAGGCGTACATAAGATTTAATTTAAAATATCTCCTTTTTGACCTGGACTCTCGTCCTATAGTCGGGGATGGAGAACGTTGCCTTTAGACTGATGTTTTCTTATCTTATTTTAGCGATCGCGAGGAAGTTTTCTATTCTTTCTAAATTTTAACTTTTATGAAGTTGATCCACCAAATTGATCAGGTTGCCCCGTTCAGAGTTGGTGACTAAACTAAACCTACTGATCAAAGGACAGGCTTTCCTGTTCCTCTTGGTCAGTTTTCGCACTCTAAAAACTTCCAAATTGATTTACGCGTACATGCAACTTCGCGAGCTATAATTTTTTAGATAGAATACTTATTTTAGACTAACCTTTCTGTTCCTCCTTCCCAGCACAGTTGGTTCCGGTTCTCCTGTCGATTCTCTGTGGATAGGTATCTTTTTTGGAATAATACAAACACTTGTTTTCGATATCTATATTCTTACACTGCATTTTTATTTAGCACTTAAGATTCTCTTACAACTTCACCCTTTTCAATTACAATTTCTCTTCTTATTACTCTCTTATGACTGGTTGACAATTTCAGTTTCTTACACTTTTTACGTATATAATTAAAATTTTCTTCGTTACAATTCGTTTACTAAAAATTTCCTTTTTTAGAGCCGCCTTGTGCGCGCTCTTCCCCAACTTACTTAGACCATGGTTCCCGTGTTCACTCTCACTGCAACTGTAACTCTAACTGACCCAACTGCATTCTGAGATGCAGCACATCACCTTTGGGTCCTCCCCCGTTTCCCTCTCTTCCTATTTCGAACAGTTTGCGTTTTCCAAATTTTACGCAGATCTGGTGAAAAAAACATCATTAGCCAAGTATAGGCAATAATGTGCTCCCAACAGACGCTCTGAGTTTTCCTAATCTCTAGACATTTAATTATTTTATTACGGTCACCTATGCTGTATGGCGCAATCGCTTTTCTACTTGTGCTAATATTTGCATATGTCTGAGGACCGCACTATGTGCTCTGTCTGGTTTTTCCAGTATTGGTCATCCAAACATGTGTGAGCTCTTATACTAATAAAGAAAACGGCGGACTGACTTCGTTTGAAAACATTCCCTCGCTTTAGTTTCATAATAGCTATTTATTTCTACTCGAACGGTCGGCAGGCCGTCACAACACTTTGAAAGTATGGTGTTTCATAGCCCTTAGTTAAAAAATTTGATCAAATAATGAACGCCAGTACATGGTATCTCATTGCTCTTACTTTCAGTTCCTATCTGCTATACTTACGCTGTCAGAGAAAGCAGCTAGTTTTTAAAACGTTCTCGCTCTAAAGTTAAGCTTAAATTTAAGTCTCTGAAATCTGAAATTCATCAGTATAAACTTGATTTTTACAGGGTTTCGATGTTTTTGAAACAATAAGTTGTGTTAAAACAACTGATAAATTTTGAATGAGAGATGTTTCGTCGCTCGCTAGATTATCGGTAGTCTCTGCTTATACTACCTTGGTTCAAGTATGAAATTTGTTTAAAAACGATACTCGCTGAGATACTAAGCGCATCTCTGTTATTTACAAATGTATTAAAAAATACAGGCTTATCTATGGCGTCGTTTTTACACACTTGCTATACGTTTTTACATATTTATTATAATAAATTATGTTTAGCACGCTCGACTACGGCTAATAACAAACATTAGATGCGTTAAAAGTAATTTGAAATGTCAAAATGACAATATACAAATTGAATGATAAGTGTGCGTTTTAATAAATTACGCTTTGTAGTGTGTATGATTAAATTCTAAATTTTTAGAAGATAAATTTATCTTTTAAATCAACTTTAGTATTTTTGTATAGAAAAGTCGATAAAATAAAGGGAAAATCTCGAGTACGTGAAGTTTCATCCTTCTCGATTCTCGCCTATCGAGAAAAGCCCCCGAAATTTATAATTAAAAGATTTTTAAACTGACAAAGATCTTTCTATCGGTCTTCCAGTCTAATCAATATCCATGGGCAATCAGATTGCCCTTGTTTACAATCACCCCCGAAGAATTTGAAATAAACTTATACTTAACCCTAAAATAAACTTTTGTTAGTGAAGGATATTCTGACCGCCTCCCACCACCCAAACATGCCCGACGTTTCGAACCCAACCCAACCCGCTCCGGCTCCTACTCAGGAACTGAAATGGAAACCATGTTTAGCCTCCTTATATGCCAATCCCTCTACCCATCCCTCCTCTCCCCACCACCAACCCCCCTCTCCCCTTTACCAATTTCCCATTACAACTTAAATTAATGAAGAATGATAAATGTTATCTAATTTACTTGACTCTATCATTAAATTAACATTATTTCGATTCCTTAGAATGTGGATACTCTCAAAACACTCCCTCTTATATTTATTCCTAATCCCCTCTTCTAAAACCTCCACACTCTCGAAATCGAAAGAATGCAAATAATTCATACAATGTTCTTTTAACCCCGAAGTAAAATTTGTGCTCCGTAAACTATATTGATGTTCATACATTCTTTTTTTCAAATATCTACCCGTTTCTTTATAATTAATTTTATAAACTACACCTGATTTTAAATATTTATCATCCTTGTCTTTACAATTACTAAATAACCTACCCAAATTATTATCATTTCTAAAGAAAACTTGAATATTCCGTTTTCTAAACACCGTGCTAATCCTTTCCGACAATCCTCTTACATAAGGTAAACTAAAATATACTACATTTACTAATAAATGTTTATTTCAGGGTTAAATATAAGTTTATTTCAGATTCTTCGGGGGTGATTATAAACAAGGGCAATCTGATTGCCCATGAATATTGATTAGACTGTAAGACCGATAGAATGATCTTTGTAAGTTTATAGTAGAGTACAGTCGATATAAGTAATATTTTTAATATATTTACAACTTTACAACAATTATTTAAATTTCTAATCTCAGTAGCGTCAAGTCTTAATCTTTATAACCAGTACATGCAGTTTAGTAGTATCGTCACTTCAAAAACTGATACAAATATGTGAAAGCAGTAGTTATACAGCAACAAAGAACAATTAAAATTATAAGTATTTTATCACATCAGTCGCTTAATGTCCTTTGTTTCTAATGCTGCAAATTTTGTTATAAAATTTATAAATTAAATGAAATTTAAAAATTTCTACAAATAAACAACAAATAATGAGTAAAAATAGTGATTCGTATGGACCAGCTAACTAATTAGAACGACCAAAAGCGACAAATATTTGATAACAAAAAAAGTTGTGACCATTGATACTTTTTTAAATAAAATTACGTCAATTTCATAGTAAATAATCAATAACTGAGAATGAATAAAAGCTAATTATAATTAAAAGAATAAGAACTTTAACGAATAACACTTTATAACTGATAAAAAGTTACGGTCTGTAAAAATACAATACATATTTAATATTCATGACAAATCCATGCAGACCGTATTAAGTATAGCACTATATACTATAAAAAAATTTCAAATCATATCTAAGTATATTTTTTGTATATTCAAGGTTACTCGTAAACCATCAAAATTATACATAAAATATTTGAAATATTTTAAATTAAGAACTGACATAAGACACTCACCTTACCAATGATAGCGATGTCCAGACCCTAGATGTCATGAATATGAATAGTGTGACACGTAATTATTCTCGCGGACAAGAATTCGCGTCCTCGCGAGCAACGGCCAAACGAGCGCGACTAATTAGGTTATATGCCGCGCGCGAGGGAGGGAAGTCCCTAAGACGCTCTGTGATATTACTTATAAGGTTTGAGACATATGTTGTGACGTGCCAGAGTGCCGCCACTGTTTTCTGGACAAGCGAGACGTGATCTCCTTGTCCGGATTTCCGGACCCGATTTGTATCGCGTTTAGAATAAGTTCACCCACCCTATTAATCAGGAGCCTTGTGAGAGAGATCAGATGCTACGCATTGAGCGATCTGTCGTCTCGGCTACCTGATAGGAAAATACCCGCTATAATAGAAGGGGCAATCTTCGCGCAGCTAATCAGTATCCACTTAATGGGGATACTGCGTCGCTTTGCTCGGATTTTAGGATAGGAGGGAAAGGAGTATTGGACTTTCTCATGAATATTTCGCCACGCAATGGGGCGAAATAAGACGAGTGTTTTGGCGTTCCCGCACTACCTCCTTTCTGCCACGTAGTGGGGCAGGAAGGCCTTCGCCGGGAAAAACCAGGGTATAACGGCTCCTCACTATTGCCCGGTGTAAGGGACGTAATGGCCCCTACACCTCTAATAG
>UELU01147749.1:0-15709 GCA_900490025.1 Megastigmus dorsalis
AATGGAGAAAATAATTATTTAAACCTTAAGTTGTTAAACCATAAGCCTAGACCTCTTCAGTTGAGCATTTTGAAGGCATATAAAGATTCTTAGCAATCCTTCTCTTTTTTATACAACATTTTTTTAAATCCTAAGCTTCTACACCGAATAATCTGATGCTTTCTAGTTCAGTATTTCATTGTAAAAAATTGTTTTGACAGCCACATTCTAAATGCAATTAGACAAAATGATATTATTTAAACCTTAAGCTGATAAACCATAAGCCTGGACCTGCCGAGTTGAGAATTTTGAAGGCATAATAAGATTCTTGACTATCCTCGTCTTTTTTACACAAAATTTTTTAAAGTCCAAGCTTTTATATCTAATAACCCGATTCTCCCGATTCTAGTTTAGTATGCCATTTCAAAAAATTGAACCTAACGCGGTATTAATTTTGACATTTTAAACATATGAATCAGATTAAAGTGGACTATTTCGCATATCGTGATGGAGTTATAAGTATTATCGAATATAGGAGAGAACGGGGCAATGGTAATCACTTCAGCTTTGAATGCTCATATTTTTATTCCAAAATGTAAATTTATGTATCTTAAAGTATGCACTGTTAATTTGAAGTATGTACTTTAACTATCCACTATGTAACATTGACTAGCATTGAAAATAATTTAGTAAAGGTATAAAGCTGAAACTTGTGGGGTAATGATGGGTAATGGTAATCAGCGCATCAATTTGCTTCTTGTAAGAAAACTAATTTATGTTGCCACGTAATACCAGGATAAATACAATCCTTAATATCATTACTTTTGATTTTGTAATGTAACCGTTGACTTAATGCCTTTGTTAAACTTTAAATGCGGTTGCAAGATGCTTTGACGGAAACCGCGTTCAGTCGCGCGTCCTAACTTTTTGAAGAGGCCCTGTTCCATAAGAATAGCATTGTGAATACCATTACCCAAAATCGACAAGCCTCGTTAAATTTAAATTTGTGGACAATACAAAAAAATTATGAATAATTTATTAATTTCATTTCATTTGTTGAATCGTCTAGATTATTACAAAATCAAAGCCGAAGTTATTGAATAATATAAAAGTATTTATAAAGCTTATTTTCGAGATGGAATTTCTTACATGAAAATCATGTGAAAACGTTTTTTATAAATAAAGACTTATTAAATAAATTTTAAATATTACTTGAACATAGAAATGGAACGTAGAGAAAAAATTCAAAAGTTGAAAATTTCTAAATTATTTAACTTTTTTTCGTGAAAAACACGCCATATTTTTTGCAGGAGTATTTTAACAAAAAATCGGTATCACCATTCGAAAGAACAGCTCAAAATACGTCCGATATGATCTTTTTCAAATTTTTTCAAACCTTTTTCTTAGTTGAAAAAAAAAGCCTTGACAAGTAGTTGAAAATTCGGGGTCTTGGTCGTTAATGAGTTAAATAATAATATATAGATAGGCATGAACTTTTTTATGCTTTTAAAATGCTTAACTCGACAGATCCGGGCTTGTGGTTTAAGAGCTTAAAGTTTAAATAATCTTATTTTGTCTAATTGCATTTAGAATGTGTCTTTCAAAACAATTTTTTACAATGAAATACTGAACTAGAAAGCATCAGATTATTCGGTGTAGAAGCTTAGGATTTAAAAAAATGTTGTATAAAAAAGAGAAGGATTGCTAAGAATCTTTATATGCCTTCAAAATGCTCAACTGAAGAGGTCTAGGCTTATGGTTTAACAACTTAAGGTTTAAATAATTATTTTCTCCATTTAATTGCATGTTAAGTCAGGGCAAAGAATATTTTCGGAGTAAAATACTGATCTCTCAAAAAAATAGGCTATTTAGGTGTAAAATCTTATAACATCAAAAGACATTGAATTTAAAAATAAATTTGGCCCCCTTACTTGAAGGGAAAGTAGATAAACACATTCCAATCAATAAATTGTCAAAGTGATTGTGAATGAGAAGCTTAATTTTCTAATTTAAAAATTAACAATTAAACATTAAAATTACCACTTCTACATTTAAAAATAATTATATCACAAATTTTTTATTTTTTCATCTGTAGAATTTAATTGTTTTAAATTTAAGTTTCATATCGAAAATAAATCCACTTTTTTAGCCGGGAATATATAATTTTTTCTTCTCATACATGGCTCCTCCACAACTTTGCATTGACTTTTGTCGTATCCATAAAGTCATGTAATTGTGTTAATACATAAAAAAGAGAAATTAGTACAAAACGATTTATATTGTAAAAGAAACAATTATTTCAATTATTCTTTAATGATACACCTAAGTTCTTCGATGATTATTTTCAAATAGTCTTGCATGCGAATTCTAAGCGCGCGTAAACGGGGACGGAACAGCGTGGCGACCGTCTACACGAGTAAGTTAGCCGTTCGGTGCAATTTCGCTCTTGCGACTTCAAAATAGTCATTGTGTGCATCTTTGAACGGTCGGGTGCCCAACGCTGTTTCGAATATCCAGGCCGATGACAGCGGACATTTGCTTTGTACACCGGCGGCCACTAATGGTGAGCATGAATAGTTGAGCGAACTATTTGGAAGCCGAACTAGTTATGGGACATGCCTCCTCCCTCTAGAATGGCCGCGTCCAGCCTGGCGCATAAAACCGCTCAAATAATTTTCCGGCAATATCCAGCATGCAGAGTGGACGGTACGAAGATAGCTCCCCCCTGGGATTTATTTCCCTTAGCAAGGAGTACCATCTTCTGTACCTTCAACTGTGCCGGGAACATTCCTTCCCTTAGACATACATACATAATGCGTCCATGAAAATATGGGGAACATTCAGTGCCGTGGTCATTGATATTGGTGGTCATCTTTACTTTCGTTTCCGTAACGCCTGGCAGCTCAACTGCATCATCTGCACCCGTCAGGCCTGCATCCCGATGTTCTGGGAACAGGTGGCAGACTACTCTGTCTAGGAAAACTGGATAGGTTGTTGCATTAGAAGGCTTAGGCTTGATTTTGCTCATGACCGTCTTGTACGGACGCCCCCAAGGGTCCCGGTCGATGTTATCGGTGGGTCAGAGGTAGCAGCTATATATTCTCATACCAGCTACTTCCACCTAGGTGATACCAGGCATCGGAGTGGCGATATTGTTGGATATAAGGAGGCTTTCACATACCCAGATGGTGGCCTTGCTGGTGGCATCGTCTTGTACCACATCGCAGTGATTTAAGTTAAGCACCTTAGCCATTGTTCGGTGTTCCTCCTGAAATTCTTTCCTGTTGGGCGTACAGTCTACTGCTTTGAGGTCCTCCTCACTACACCGATAGCACGGCGCTGACTGGACGATAGTGCCTTCAGAGTCTTGCTATGAGCCTCTTTCCAGGTATCTAAAGCATCGCGATATCATTTCCCGCACCCGAACCCTGCAATTTATCCAGCCGATTCTGAGCTTCCCATTGTGCAGTAACTTTTTTACTGCTGCAATGGAAGTAATACACAGTCTGCTCGGGTGCCACTGTATGACTTCCTAAATTTGACACCCTCAGTGTCTACTCTTGCCCCGGTCACCTCAGTGATAGCCTATGCCACCTCTGCCGAGGATGTAGCCTCTGCTGTTCCCTTCAGGGTTGACGAGACCATTTCCCGAAACTCTTGAGTTTGGGCACCAGGCATTCCGAGATTTTTCCCCTAGATCTTTCAAATCTGGCGCAACTTTAACCCGTCGCAGGATAAGACACCTTGCCCGATGCTTTAATTTTGAAGGCATCAGGTCGACCAAGTCTTGGTCCAATCTTTGCCTGTACTGCTGCTATCTTGGACTTGCCATAGAACCCTGTCTTTTTCTTTAGCCTTTTTCTACCCACCATTACACAATCATGATCCATGTGCTGTTCTTCTGTTATCGCTCGTGTTGGTAGCGGGGGCACACGATTCACCTTCCACCTTTTTGCCCTCTTTCGATAAAAACTATAAACGCATGGACGTCATCACTAAGTCGTTTGTATTGCTCTTCGTGGTTGTGCGTGCCATCCCTATGATTTTTTGTTCGTTGGATGTTGCAATGGCATGTGAGTGGCTCCTTCCAATATCCTGGGAGCCTGCGCCGACCACGGAGGATTTCACACGATCATCGTCGGCGGAATTTCCCCCTGTTGAGGTAGCCGCTTAGGGTAAAACTATGGTATTGTCACACATTCTCCATGTAAGGGTTTTCGTGCGGGGTTCCCTCCTTTAGCTTGCCAAACCATGAGAAGGATATGTGAAGGGTTTCATCTCTGTCATGACGAGAAGGGTGCCACTCATGCTGCAGTCCGTTGGTTCAGACGCTGCCGCAGCTACTCATTCCCTCCCCCACTTAGTTGGATGCTCCACGGTCGCCAGTCCCTGTCAGTGCAGCACACCGCCCTAGAGTATGTGTATGTTTGTGTATGCATACGTATATGAGTGTGTATATTAGTGTATATGTATGTGTGTTTATAGATTTGCATGTGTTTATATGACTTCCTATCATTTAATACAGAGTCCTGGGAAATACCATTATACCTAGTTATATATATTTGTGTGTGTATATACGTGTGCAGATATTTCTGAGTAGGTATTTGAGTGTGAATATATGTATTTGGTCGTGTGTTTATGTACGTGTGTTTATATGTGTATATATCAGTTGCCATCATGGCGTCGGATGGTAAGGAGCCCCCCGATGCCACTCTAATTAAATATTACAAATGTCATCCTAGTGTAAAAGTAGGAGCGGTGGTTTGCATAGTGTGTGGAAATTTCTATCATACAAGTGAGTTTGTGGCAAAATATAATGCAGGAGCACCAGTGAAACTTTTAACTAACTCCTTTGTAATCTCTCAAGAGCACCCGAACCTGGCTTTAACCTCTAATCTACCATATGGTACGCTCTCCCCGGCCACTAGTGAATTTATAATACAATATCAACATGAACGACGAGAGTTAATTAAAAAAGAAATTCTCAATGAAATAGTGCATGAAAGAAATATGAACAGTAACTTAGAAACAACAGTGTACGAAGATCACAGTGAATTAGAAGCCTTAAAAATAGAAAACCACTTATTGAAAGAATTATACAAGGAAACGAAAGATAATAACAAATTGTTAAACGAGTTACTAACGAAAGAAAGACAAAACAATAATCAAAATAATGATTTCTAAAATAACACAAACATGTATGCAGAAATATTAACTAAAAATAAATCTAAAACTAAGAGAGTAACAAAATTAATAGTTAAAAAAACTATCAACAACAATAAATTAAATCTTGAAAGCGAAGTTATTAAGTGCTTAACAGTCAATAAAACAATTCAAACAAAAAATATGATAAAAAAAAATAATGACAGAATAATAATAAACTGTATGAATGAACACATTGTAGAAACAATTGCAAAGATCTAGCAAAAAAATTACAAAATAATGCCAAAGTGGATAAAGAACAAATAAGCAATCCGAAAATGAAAACAATAGCCATAGATCAAATATTTGAAAATAATACAGAGATAGAGGACGACATCAATCAAAGAAATTTTAACGACAGTGATGACAAGTGCAAAGTGATCCATTCATATGCTGTTCGAGAATGATTAGAGGTTTGATGGTTGGGTCTATGAAAAATAACGTTCGATGGCTAATTTTAACCAGGTCACCATTTATTTTATTAAAAAATAAGCAATCCAGTTACACTAATAAATGGGTTTGTAACCCTTACAATATTTAACTGAAATTCTTCTTAGTCTCGCAGAATGTGTGTGATTCACGCGACGGTTGCTCTCGCACTGCTAACCGACTCCCAAGGATCGAAAAATCTGTGCATGTGTATGTAGGTATTTACATATTGCGAGCCGCGCACACACATAAGTATCAGAAATTCTATGTCGAATAAACTGAATCGGAACATATGCCAATAAAGCAAATTTAATAACAGCATTAATCGTAGTCACACCTAGCATATACATATAAATTAGAGAAAACAAGAACAGACTTTTCGTTGGATATCAAAACTGTAGAGTATTTGATATCATCAACACAAATCTGTGTCCTAAGTGCGCGAGATTCGGCCACAGTGGAAAAAAATGTACCAATCAAGCCACGTGCACGCAATTCGCAGGTAATCACACAGCACAGACATGCATCACAGAGACTTTTAAGTGGAAATTCAACACAAATTATGACACAAACCACTCGGCATTAGATAGTGATTAATGCAACATGTTAAAAAACAAAATAAAAAAATTCATTGAATCAATAGACTGCCCACTAGAGCCAACGTATCAACGCTACTTTGGTAAGGTAGAGTGCCTACGCCCGCAACAAGCAGTAAATGCATTCGAGCGCAACAATACCAACAGCCAAAGAATTGCAAGATCGACAGGCTCAACTACGACATCAGCACACATGGCACCAAGAGCGAATAATGCTTAATAGTAAGGAAAATGATACACTCGATGAAATTATTAACAAAGACATAATAATAGACAGCCTAGATAGTTTAAACAGACATTTAATTAATGATAAGGATTGCATACTATGCATAAATATTAGAAGTTTAAATGCAAATTATAATAAATTGTTAGTATTTTAAATAATTTAAAAATTAAACAAAACATCATTGTTTACACTGAAACTTGGAAGTTAGGATACTTGAAGGAATATTCCAAATTACAAAATGTATTAAAATAATAGTAGAGTAAATAGATCGGACGGAGTAGTAATTTATTTTAGAGATAATCTTACAGAAACAACTGGGATCCTAGAGATTAACAAACTTAAAATAATAACTCCAAAATTACACTAGTGAATAAGAAAGTAATAGTATTATCAGCAATTTATAGATCTCCCGACATACATAAGACTGAATTTTTATTAAACATTAAAGATTTATTGAAGCATAATAAAAAATTTAAAAATAATGTATTAGTCGGAGATTTTAATTGTGATATATTAAATGAAGATCCACTAGACCAAGAATTTCTACATGAATTGTTAATGAATGGATACTGCCCAGGTCAAGAATATAACCAGACCACCTGATATCGACAATAATAATGAATCATGCATTGACAATTTTTTTATCAAATTAAATAACATAAATTACAAGAATTACATACTACAAGTGCCATTTAATGACCATTATCCCATTATTATATCTATAAAGAAAACTAAAAAAAACAAGGAAAAGTGCAGTGGAAAAAAAGTAGACTACGACAAGTTAAACAAAATAGCTAATACAATCAACTGGATAGACAACACCATTATTTTGGATCCAAATCTTGCACTCAATAACCTAACGGAAATAATTAAAATATGTCTTAGTTAAACCGAATACGTAAATAAAAATGATAAAAATAATATAAGACCGAGAAAAAATTGGGTAACAAAAGCAATTATAATATCATGCAAGAACAAGGAAAAACTTTATAAGATTTGGAAATATGATCCATATAATCGAAATAAAAAAGAAGATTATAAAAATTACGTTTATAATTAAACTTCTTAATAAGATCATAAATAAAGCAAAAGAACCATCCAAAACATCTCTGGAGAATAATTAACAACAAAATTGGAAAAAATTCTAAAAATAATAATAATATTAACTACATCATAGACGAAACTAAAAAGAATTAAAAATCCTAGAGAGATAGCAGATCATATGAACAAATTTTTCTGTAATGTTGGCAAAACATTAGTAGACAAAATTCAAACACCAAGGAACAAGAGCATTAAATTACCACCAATGAATGATAAAACTATCTTTTTACAACTAACAAGCAACATAGAGATACAAGAAATTATGCTAAATATGGGAAACAAAAATGGTGGTGTTGATGGAATCAATGCAAAAATACTAAAAACCCTGGCAACATGCATCTCTTTTCCTTTGACACACATTTTGAATGAATGCATAGAAAAGGGAATATGGCCAGAAGATCTAAAACTAGCTGAAATAATTCCTATTTATAAAGCAAAAGAAAAGCACTCATCAACAAACTACAGACCTATATTTTTGATATCAAACATCGCCAAAATATTTAAAAAACTACTGCATAAAAGAATAGCATGCTTTTGTATTGAGTGCAACTTATTATCCAGTAAACAATTTGGATTCAGAAAAGGGAAAGGTACAAAAGATGCGTCATACGAAATTATAAACATAATCTACAATCAACTAGACACAAGAAATCCAATAACAATAACCTTCTTGGATCTAGCAAAAGCGTTTGACACAATAGATCACCAAATCTTATTAAACAAACTGTATAATTATGACATTAGGGGAAACGCACACAACCTAATATAAAGTTATCTAAATAACCGAAAACAAAGAGTCAAACAATTTCGAAAATACGAACAAGGGAGTTCCGCAAGGTACTATACTAGGACCATTACTTTTTATCATTTATATCAACGATTTATTAAACTCTTTGCTTGAAAACACAATATTATCATACGCGGACGACACTGCAATGATAAAAACAGGAAACAACTGACTAGAGGTTGAAACTAAAATGAACATCTATTTACAACAAACAGCAAATTAGTTTGCACTAAATAAATTGTCTTTAAGGGGGTGTTAAAGTCCTACAGTTACTACTCAAACTGTTTTACCGATCGGATATGAATAATTAGTAATGACTAAATAAATAGGTAAAATTATACAAATCCCAAATACAGGTGCACTTCGTCTATTAATTATCTATCTTCTAGCAAAATTTCAAGTAAATATTTCAACGACACCTTAAAAAATTTCTGTAACTTTGCCAAGTGATAGATAATTCATAGAGGTAGTGCACCTGTATTTGGGATTTGAATAATTTTAAGTATTTGTTTAGTTATTATTAATTATCCATATCCAACCGATAAAACAGTTTCTGCCTTACCAACCGGATATTAAATATTTCGATATAGCTAAATAAATACTTGAAATTATGAATATTCCAAATGCAGGTGCACTATTTCTAAGAATTATCTATTATGAGAGAGTAAATTTTAATGAAATCATGAAGCGAGAGGGTACGGCAAGGCGAAACTGGAAGGAATGAAGAATGTATGTGTGAATGAATGTATGAACCGTGAAAGAGAGAAGCGAGCGAAGGAGAGCGAAGAAGAAGACATCACCGAGACAGAAGCCGACAGCGAGCACGCAGAGTCAGGTATCTAGTCATACCTCCCCACTCGCGACGCCTACGGTCGCGAAACGTCCGCCTGTCGTATCGGCCCGCGCAATGACCGTCACTGACAACGAGCGACTTGTGAAAGCAAAATTAAAATTTAAAAGATATACCACGAGGAGCGGAGAAACCGGATACTGTACTCGAGATAAAGTTATCTTTACTCATTGAGACTTTTAATTCGATACGTGTGTGTGTGAGTGCGTTTGTGGTTCGAGACCTGGTGGAGCCTAGCCGTGGACACCGAGACTTGGAGGACTCATCGGCTGGGAGTTTATCGCGAATCGCCCTCACGACAATCGTAGCCGGGCCTACGATCGCGCATCGCGATACGTTAGATTCGGGAAAATCATCTTTACATAGTTGTAGAATTAAAGCATTGTCACATCTTATAATCCTTGCCACGCTTATTTGTTATTTGTCTGCACGCTACTTGCTTTTCCCCTAGCGTCCCGGGTGAGGAGAAATCGGCCAACAGCAAGAACTTTAACAAGGTAGGAGTTTTAGCATTGACCTTTATCGGGAGTGAGCAACGGGCAACGGAGTCGTCGAGATGGATGATTGCTGAAATTAAAATAAGAGTAGCAAATCCCGAGTTAGAAAAACGCTACCTTATACTATCATCTGGCAAAGTTTGAAGTAAATATTTCAAGTATACCCTTAAAAATTTTTGCACCGAAAAAATGCACTCATTTCGGTGCAAATACTTATTTTTTCGGTGCAGAAATTTTTTAAGGTGTCGTTGAAATATTCACTTGAAATTTTGCTAGAAGATAGATAATTAATAGACAAAGTGCACCTGTATTTGGGATTTGCATAATTTTACCTATTTATTTAGTTATTACTAATTATTCATATCCGATCAGTAAAACAGTTTGAGTGAACTGTAGGACTTTGATACCCCCTTAAATACAGATAAAACAGTGCATATGGAATTTGGAAATAATTGTAACAGCACATCGAAAAATTTGAACATAAATATCCAGTGTAACAACATTAAAAGAGTTGATGAAGCAAGACATCTAGGAGTTATTTTTCGACAGTAACTTGAGATGGGACGTACACATCAATAAAATTTACGATAAAAATAAATACCTCACTTTCACTTTCTACAAATTATCTAGAATCATGTCCATAGAAAATATGAGAATGCTGTATTATGCACTTTTTCACAGTATAGCTACGTATGGTATACTGGCCTGGGGTGGGGCATATGCAGGTAGAATAAGGTGTTTACCAAATTTACAAAATAGATTATTGAAATTAGTAAACAAGAACAACTTTATCCTTGATAAAAATCCACTAAATATTGAACAAACTTTTACCTACGAATCACTAATTTACCATTACACGGTCTTACAAGAAAAATATTTAAAATCTAGCAACCCAACAAGAAATGTAAAGCATACAAATCCCTAGCCGCCTCAGAAACATAAGTATGAAAAATAGTTATATACGAGCACTGACCAACTTCAATAAACTACCGAGTAAAATGAAGAATATCAAGAATAAAACAAGTCTTAAAACAAACATAAAAAATTGGATTAGAGTAAATTAATGAACGAAGAAGTAGACTGTTATACATTAAAAAATTATTTACTACACTCAACCACAATACATTCAAGGGACACAGTGTTATCACATCCTACATTGCAAGTCCATGGGGATGCGATAGTTACAGATAAACTAATATAAGACGTAAGAACATGTATATGTGCACATGGTAACTGCAAATTACACTATAATAGATCTCATCGTAGAATATCT
Source organism: Megastigmus dorsalis (assembly GCA_900490025.1). Lineage (NCBI taxonomy): Eukaryota > Metazoa > Arthropoda > Insecta > Hymenoptera > Megastigmidae > Megastigmus > Megastigmus dorsalis. The sequence continues at coordinate 10,941 of UELU01147749.1, forward strand.
AACTATAACTGGAAGAAAATGCAATCAAACCATATTGAACTTATCAACATAGCAATTAATATAGTTGAAGAAACCATCAAAAACATCAATGAAACCAGACTTGTCCATTCTACGCAAAAAACTATTAAAGAGAACTGTGACTTATGTCACTACCCAAAAATAAAAGGAATAAATCACCAAAATTATATTAAAAAAGATAAGGTTATCTCTTCTGATGTCATTAAAATTAATTTTGAACATATAGAAGAAGTATTTACACGAATTGACGAAATAGCAACAGAAAATACAAAAAAAAATTTAGTAAATCAAATCCCTAATCCTCCAGGAAAACAAATTAAACAAAACAATAAATATAGAATGTCATACGGAGATATAAATTACCTTGAAAATAACAAAGCACTTTTATATTTTTATAGAGAAGTTAGAAGCATACAAACGTTCACCAATTCAATGCAGCCTATATCGAGACAACCGAAATTCAACGATATAGTAGTAGTAGATGACATTGTTTTCACTTCTTCTTGGAAATGTGATTCCGCCTTACAACATAGAGAAATGTTCCCACACTATCGTGTGACATGTACAGCTGGCCTAACATGTCCTGCAAGATTAAACAACTTCGAGAAAGAAATATGCAAGAGAAACAGGAATGCATCAACAGAGATGTTTACAAAAGCATGTGCAATGTTGATTAGGTATTGGAAATGAAGAACTACAATATATATGGTACATGCAAATTTACACACACGACTTAACCTAGTAACTATGTTACTAGAAATTAAGACGCGAAGTGCACTTTGCATAGAATACAACAGCGATGAGTTATTTTAGTTTCTTAGTATTTTAGTTTATAAGTCTTTTAGTTTAAAAAGAACCAGACCAGCGAACAGGAAATTATTTTCATCTGCTGGGTTACTTTTGTAATGTGTTATTATGTGCAATTTATTGTATAAATTTCTTCTGGTATTAATAAATAAAAAATAAATAAATATATATTTTTGAGTATATACGCTTATGGCGACCTCTTCGCCTCAAAGTAAAGTTGCTAAAGAAATAGTTCACACTGTAACGTTATAATCTTCCCGGGCTGCTCAGGCAAACCAGGGTTCTTGGGGAAAAGGAAAACTCGTAAATAAATAACTCGTGTTTATGAAAAAGTAATAAAGAAATGATGTTTATTAAAGGTGAAAGTGGGACACTTTGTGATGTCTGAAAGAAAAGAAATTCACAGAGAGAGGTTAGATTCGGTGATTCTCAGTTTGTCTTACTGTATACGGGTTTTTTATGTAAGCGCGACGCTGTATGTATGCGCGACCGGGATGTACATGGTAATAGAAGGCTCCTAGAGCCGAATATACCCGAATCCCGTAATTGGGTCTCGGTGTCCCAATCACCGACACCGCACGGATTCGGACTCTACGGGTTCTAATTAGGGTACTGGGCCAAGCGCGAGGTCGGAGAGACGTTTATTTCTATTGTCGGTAACGAGGAGCACCTCAGTTACCAACCTTCGCTTCTCGTGAGTCTGAGAGTGCGGGGTATCATGTAATTGGTGCAGAGGAGCACCTCTTGGTAGAAGGACAGAGGGGGATGTATTGCGGGCTGTACACTACCTGGAGCGCCAGAGTAGTGTATAACGAGGACGGCGGAGCAGGAGTGATAAAATTACCCCATGTTCCATCTACGTCAACGTGCACCTTAGACTTGGGTAGAACTATGGGGTATGTCGGCGAAGACGAAAACCAGGAGCGCCTGGGTGACAGGTTAGCAGGGGGCACGAAAGTTCACCAGAGTCAATTCATGGCTACTGGAGCGCCAGATAATAAAGGCAAAAGGACTCGTGGTTGCGTCAGGTGTGCAGGAGCTCCTTGCATGCTTGAAGCACCAGTCAAATACTGCCGATCTGGGCGCTTACGCACGGTTTTAAAGGCTCCAAATCGGCGGCGATAGACGGATCCTACAGGTTGGCTGCTATGGCTGTATCTACATCAATCCGCGGACGTGTGCATATGCTCGAACGCATGCGTGAATCTGGTTAAAATTTAATAACTAGTAAGTGCCGCTAACTTCAAATATTGAAGAATCGTATCGAGCGTCCCGTTTCACGTATCTTATCGAGTTTGCAGGTTAAGTTGACATTTTTGACAAGGAGAAATTATATTTCTTACAGTGTAGAAAGAAAAGTCAAATAAAGATCTTTTTCTTCTAATATTGTGTTAGATAAGTGCAAATGTTTAAAATAATATTAAAATTGTTATACAAAATTAAAATATAAGAACTGAAACTTTGTATAAACGGTTTTATTTTGTTTCAGACTTTTTTAATGATGAGAAGAAGAAATAGATTGCCATTGGATTATTTACATGTAAGCAAGGATAAATAATTTATACAAATGTTTGGAGATAATTATTATGGAGCCGACTCAAGGATGTTTGGAAAGCAAGTTTATGTATTGTTATTATGTGGTAAATAGGTATCTCACAATTATCAATAAATTTCAATACAAACTATTGTTTCTGTAGTTTCATGAATTATATTTGAAAATAATTATTACTATTATTATAATGATTTATAAATGTAAGTTTAACAGATAAGCAAATAATACTTTCAAGTTGAAAATGTATAAGTTATCGCTGCACAGCTGCAAACACCAAATCTATACAAAAAAAATGACTGGATCATAATAATAACATGGGTAATTCAGTCGCTGTAAAATATTGTTTTCGTTTTGTTTCTAGTTTATGAATAAAAAAAAGTATATTATCATTAAATTCATTATTCGTAAAATTGGGCAGGCAGTGATATTATCTAATCATGAATGTAATTTTGTGTAACGAAGAGTACTTAAAGTACTGTGCTGTGTACATTTATTTTTGTATATATTTGGTTTTCACAGCTGGGCAGCGATATTTACCTATTGAACTTAGAAAATATTTGTACATTATGTATTTATCTAAATTTGTATTAATAAACCATTACATAATAATAGTTCCATGCATTTCCAACTTTCAAAATGACTTTAGTAAAAAATATTAATCTTGCATAACATGCTTTTACAAAAAGAACTGATTCTTATTATTAAATAATTGTATATATATAAAATAGTTATAATAATATATTTATGTAAATTCCAATATGAAGATAAATGCAGAATCAAAATAATTTCTTCTTTAATTTATTCATAATTTGTCATATAATTTGTAACACAGGGTTTAGCCTGCGTTACAAACGCGAGCGGAACTTTCCGCGGGCTCGCGTATTAACGCGAGGAAGCGTCAGGAGACGCGACACACACAACACGCGAACGACACGGACGACGACGATTAACGAGACAGACCGACAGTTAACGAACCGCGGTGAACACCACCGCATGCGAGAGACAGAGAGAGAGTAGAGAAAAGATAGAGTCGCGCGTAAGCAAGAGAGAGAGCGCGAGAAAAGCTCCAAAAATGAGGAGTAAGAGCAACCGGAGCAAGGAGCTCGAAGAGGAGCGAGCTCTCGGGCTTGTTGCGCGAGCCGACGAAAGGAGCGGTCGAGAGCCGTAATCGCGCTCGCAGAGAGCCGCACCGCGCGAAGGAGCATTGCTATCGACGCTCGAAGGAAAGCGCGACAACTTTCGCGAAATCCAGCGCGAGTGAGAAAGCTGCACTGGACTGCCGACAAGAAGGTGCCACGAGACTGCGGCCGAGCTACGGGCGGCCAGCCAGGGACCAGAGGCATTCACCGGCCAAGGAAGCGGCCAGCTGCGCTCATCGTTATTCCAGGGGGAGAGAGAGACAACCGCCATCGGGAGGGCCAACTCAAGGGGCTGCTCACGCCGCTGAGGGCATTTCGCCGACGGACACCGACGACGGAGCGGAGCCAACGCCAACTGAAGAACTCCATCGCGCCGACAAATGTAAGTGCGCTTACTTCTGGGGGTCACGCGCGCCACGTTTCTCCTCTCTCTCTCTCAGACTCTGTTTCTCTCGCGATAGAGTCAAGGAAGCGACCACTGCTAGTAGTGACGTTCTACAGCGAAAATGCGAGCACCCTAACGCCTCCTCGCGCGAATTAACGAGCGCCGCCGACTCGAGGTTATCGCGAAAATCGCGCGCGATTGCGAAGAGCGCATCGTTGGAATCTCGGCACGAGAGCGCGCGGGCACCACGTGTGCGATCACGGCAATCAATGTACTCTCGAAAGTTTCACAGAATATACATATATCTTTTTATGATTTGAATTTTGAAGTTAAGCTCGGCGTTCTTTATTTTCCCAAGGAAAACCTTAATCCGCCCCACCGAACGAGGAGGGTTGAGAACCCGGATATGCTCTGCGACTGAACGAGCCGGAGCGAAAGTTTTGTAACGCGCGAAGCTCGCGCCCGCTAACGTCGGGACGCAGGGGCGTAATTTTATTCATATTAAACCGATTGTCTCGGGATTTCGTGCCTATTGAAGTGCACGCGGATTTTGTCATGATATCCCACAGACAGCGAGCTTCGCCAGTTACAACACGTGAAATGTCCAGCGGATCAAAATAAGCGCGAAATAAGGTAATTTTAAACTCTCGTAAAAAGAAGGTAAATGTATGTGAAAAAATTTTATCAGGCATGGTTTTTGTAGATTTTGAGACGAGCTTTCCAATGGTGCATTTTATTTTCCAGAATTTTCCCATTTTCACGGTGAAAATTCAAAAAGAAAACTTTTTCTTCATTTTTCTCAAAGATGGACCAATTTTATCTTTTTTTAAGTGTGTTCAATCGAAAGATGAGGTTTTTTTACATTTAA
>UELU01147749.1:15729-37342 GCA_900490025.1 Megastigmus dorsalis
GACGCAGGGGCGTAATTTTATTCATATTAAACCGATTGTCTCGGGATTTCGTGCCTAGTGAAGTGCACGCGGATTTTGTCATGGTATCCCACAGACAGCGAGCTTCGCCAGTTACAAATTATATAATAACAGTTGTGAGTTACCTTATAGATATAATGATGGAGACTAAATTTATTTTAAATTATTCATAATTGGACATATTGCCAGGGAACAGCTCCTATCCTTTTCAGTATCACATAAAATATCCTTTTAATGTATTCCTTTTCTTCTCCTAGAAATTCTTGAATTTGAGAATATTTTTATTCTCTATCATCTATATCGCTGTCTTCATCTGGATTCACATAGTTCCTGTATTCAAAGACAACTCAGATGTAATTAAATAATTATGGATACATGTAATGGCCATAATAATTACTTCTGTAATTTTAAATATAATGCCCATGGCAGATTCAAATATTCTCCATTTCTTCGTCAACAAGCCGAAAGCACATTCAATAATTTTTCGAGCTCGTGAAAGTCTAGTATTAAAAATATTTTCACTGAATGATAATCTGCTTCTACGAAAAAATGGAGTTAATAAATACGATTTTAGTGGGAATCCACTGTCACCAATGACAGTAAGGGCAAACAATATCACTCGCAGGAAGTTGGTTTGGATTTGGTACTTCTACTTTCTTTTCTCGCAACATCTTGCCAAGGTCACTGTTTTCAAAACTACTTGAGTCGTTTAAGGGGATTTTTACTTTCTACATTTTCAAAAAATCGATTTTTTTTATATAAAAATGTTCCTTAGTATCATAGAAATACTGCCCTAAAATTTTATTAAGAAATTCCAAATAGAAAGAAAGCTATAGCTGTATTTATAATGGTACCTGTGTAAGACAGAATTATAGTAAAGAAACTTTCAACGTTTTTCTTAAAATCTATTAAGCCAATCTCAGTAAAACAAATTTTTTTTGATACTTTATTCAAGCAACTAGTAAATAAACCTCTAAAAAGTTAAAAAAACCACCCCACCTTTTTAGTACAGGGGTAAATTCATCCCCAAAACAGGTGTTTTTTCGAACTTTTTATAAAATCGCGTGTAAAGGCCATAGAAATATAAAAAATTAGCTTTTTAAAGGTTTATTGTTTAGTTTTAAATCTCGTGAATTGAATCGCGTTGCAATTTTAAATAAATTTGTTACAGGAAGGCAGAAAAGGGTCCCCCAAATTAAAATGTATATTTTAGAAAACGCCCTCTGCAGTGGTAAAAAGTAATTAAAAGTGCCAAAAAATAATTTTTTTGTACACCTTAAAACATTGTTAACAATGTATGAAAAAATTATAATTATGAATAAAATAGTTTTTCTTTTTTAATATTTAAAAGTTGTCTATTTTTTTTCAATTTAGGCAGTAAAAGTCCCCTTAATGAGCCCATAAAATACAATAAAAATAATTATGTATGATAAGTATAAGAACAATGAAAAAAGATTTTATTTATCAAAATCACCAATATTGGCCCACGTAAATCTTCTACAAGCATGCTGGCACCCAAAAATAAAATACTTTTAAAATTTTTATAATTGTGGAATCTTGATCCAGAGTTGGGTGGTGCTCTAATTCGGAAATGTTTCCCATCAATAGCCCCTAAATAATTGGGAAGATTCCATTCAGTCATCAAATTTTGAGCAATAGCTGTCCATTCTAATTTCTTTGCAAACTTAATGGAATTATTTTTTTATTTTTTGCAAATTTCTATACAAATTTCAGGTACTCGTTTGTACCCAGTCGATACGCCGATTCTAAAAAACCAAGAAGTATTTTTAATGCTACCTCCTTTTTTAAGGTAGCTACAAAAATATTTTATTTTATAAATTAATGTAGTAAAAACATAAAATAAATATAAAAAATTGTTGTATTACTCACTTCAAAAGTGCTGCTAACCTTAATTCTGGCAACAAAGGTTCCCTATTGCTAACTTTTACAAGGTGCAGCTCAATAAGTTCGTACAAGTTAACGAACTGAGGCACTGGCATATTCAGAAAATTATAAAATTCTTTGTGATCATGTAATCGGAAATAGGAAATAATCGTTGAATGCGCACCATACTGATTTCGCAATTGTATAGTTAAATGTGGTTTTACCTACCATCTGCTATTTCTTCTTGTCTTTTGTAAAATAAATTGTGAAATCAGCAATAGTACCGTCCACATTTGCATCATATTGATCAAAATAGTTATTTGAAAAATGTCTGGCATCACTAATTCTTTACGCGCAGATTAAAAATTAAATTAAGTAACTGAAACTATAATTGAACTTATACAGCACTGAACAGCCTACATATGAATGAAACCAAAGACAAAACTGTCGGAAGCACTCTCCTAAGTTAATATTCCGCTGTAGTGACAGATTAACGATATTAAGAGGTTATGTAAATATGTACTACAATTTACCAAATGACAATTCACATATGGGTCTAAATGTGCTATTCTGAAGGTAAACTCCCAGACAAAGGCAGTACTGGACAAAGGGCAACTGGAAAGAGTGTAGAACACTGAAATTATAGTGATTATTACTTATTTTATTGAAAATATATTTGCGAAAACTACATTTGTGTTTTTAGCCTTAAATATGAATATTTTAAAAGTTATTCGATGCCGTGAATTATATGGCACAGAATGCAATGATTCGAAGAGATTAGTGCATTCTAGAATAATGAAAAAAGAATTATTTTTAACAAATGATGATTTAATAGTAAAGATATATTTGAAATACATGAATATTAAAGACAACGAAAATGTTGAGAAAAAATTATTGGCACAGTTGACGAATAAGATGATTGAAGATCTCATAGACATAAATATGCCAATCCATTTTCAAGAAATAGAAAATATATTTTATTACATTTTAAATGAAATTGAAAAAGAAATGAGATGGCCGTGCTTGTACGAAAGATTGGAATCATGGAATGAAGAGAAAAACCACAAGATATTGGTAATCATTTCCGAAAAAAAATGGAAACACCATGTAGGTCAATTCATTTTCCAGAAAACATTTTTATATACTTAGAGCCGAAAGGAAGTTATTTAAATCCATTAAATAACGTTCTTGACGTTTACATTCCACGATGTGATTACCAGAGAAAAATTGGCAATTTAACATACTTACATCGATACAAATACTTACATTAAGAAGCTGGATTTAACAACGAGAAAGTATTACATAAAAGCATATACTTAAAGCTACGTAACGAAAAGGAATAATTATGGCAAAGGATTTTCTTCAATTTTTCTTCGCTTAACTTCATAGTCAAAAGGTGTATTATCCATATTTAAAGTATCTCTTGAAGCACATTCATTCGTAACGTTAATATTTGATTTCGTACACACTTACAAGTATTATTACACACCTGCTGTAAAATTATATTACTTTTTATGTGCTTTACACTGTTTTGTTTCTGCGACGATTGATCTTGGTTTTTATATGCAGTTATTGTTACGCCATAATCCCGGTTTCGATGTGAAATAAATGGCTTAATAAAATCAAGTTCCTCAAGCACTGCATTTTCAGTTCTTGTCAAGTGTTCATTATTTTCTACTTTTAAAGTAGTCCGAACATACAAGTCTCTCAACATACGCCATCGGTCTGACACCTGCTTAACTTTTATGGACATATGATTCTATTAACTTTCAAAATTTTATAACACCTTAATCTAAAAAAGTACGTAACAGAAAACCTAACGATTTTTTCAATTTGAAAACTATCTTTCAATAGTTTTGTAATTCAGAAAATGCTTCTTCTCTTTTCTTCGAATCTGTATGTCCAACCTCTTTATTTTTATTGCTAAAGAGAAACTCTCGTTTCTTCACTTCTGCTATAATGCATTTATCAATGTCTGTTAACATTATTTACGATGCCTTATTAACCTCTATAATCCAAAATAATAATTGCAGTTATGCTTTAGATTTTTGTAGATTTGCATTAAAAGTTGCAAGTACATACAAGTGTGTATGTACAGAGATTATATAGTGAAAAATTGGGAGGTTCGCAGCTATGCCTCGAGTGGTTAAGGCAGTGCTACCTTCACTCGGGTGCTTCTGCGCTTTCCTTCGTGGTGCGCTTAGCTCCCCTAGCAGAAGAATTTTGTGATTTTTGACTCTCCCCTTTGTCCACCACGAGGTATAGCTACGCTCCCCATATTTTTTCAGTGTACCTGATTCGTTTAAGTAATAACAGCAGGAACTACATTACCGATCTACTCTTGTCTTTGTTGCAGGTTAAGAAAATTACAATTTTAAGAAAATGTCTCTTTATAATATAATTATCGATTTAGTTCAAGAGCGAGCATAATTATACACTAAAGATGGTGATACGAATGATATAACATTACCGCGTAAGAAAAAGTTAGCATGGACTGAAATAGCTGATAGTATATGCTCATCATATAAATTCGCAATAAAAGGTTATGTTTACACTTTTCAATTTGGGCTTATTTAATTTAATATTTTTTGTTTCTCGCATTTGGTGATAAACGACTTGTTTGTAAATTAGCAAATAGAAAAGATGAATTTTGACTCATGCGTAATACGAATTATTCCATCAATTTGTTTTACAGGTGAAGAAGTTGAAGACATTTGGATTCAATTAAAGGACGAATTTCGCAGACGCTACTTCATTAAGACAATCAAAGCATCGGCAACAGATTTAAAGAAACAACAGGATTGGCCATTTTTGATAAGCTTCTATTTCTAGAAAATGCTATATTTGAATAACACAGGCAGAAAATAAAAACATTCAATGTCAAAATCCCAAAACAGCATCAAAATTAATAAAAACGCCTCTTTTGGATACTTTTGCGCGACGAAAGCAAAAAGTAAAAGACGATTCATTCGAGATTCTTAAGGAGCTAAAGGAATCCTGGGTGCAACAATCCAAAGCAATCGTAAACCAATTGAAGGATAGTACAAAGAGTTCCGATCTTAATATAGAACAGTCCTTAAAGGAGTATTACATAATAATATTAGACCTTTTAAAATAAGTGCCAGAAAAGCATTGGATGCAATGTTATTTGCAAATGATTCAAGAGATCCAAAAATTTTAAAAATATTATCATGAATAGGTGCATATTGTGACTATTATAAAAATTATATGGAAAATTATCAATAATTTAAAGAAAGCATTATTTCGATTCTGCATGATCTTCATATTATAACTTTCATAAATATAATTATTATAACTATTATATATATATGTAATTATCTAATAATAAGAATCAGTTAGTTTTTGTAAAAGCATGTTATCTAAGATTTGTAAGTAAAATAAAATAAATACGTTTTCATTTATCAAATCAATAAACCTTTGCATTAAAATCTTGTTACATCATTTTTTGATGAAGTAATTTTGAGAGTTGGAAATGCATAGAACTATTATTATACAATGTTTTATTAATATAAATTTAGAGAAATACATACTGTACAATTACTTTCCAAGCTGAATAGGTAAGTATCGCTGCACGGCTGTGAAAACCAAATATATACAAAAATAAATGTACAAAGCACAATACTTTAAATACTCTTTTCGACGCACAATTACATTTATGATTAAATACTATCACTGTCTGCCCAAGTTTACGAATAATGAATGGACATGGACAACGTTTTTGAATAATAAATTTAATGATAATATACTTGTTTTCATTCATAAACCAGAAAAAGAAAACGAAAAAGATATTTTACAGCGACTGAATCACTACATGTTCATATTATGATCCAGTCATTTTTTTTTTAGATTTGGTCTTTGCAGCTATGCAGCGATAACTTAAACATTTTCAACTTGAAAGTCTTGTTCGCTTATATGTTAATCTTACATTTATAAATTATTATAATAATACTGGCGTATATATCTCCCTCACAATCATCAATATATTTCAATAGGCTCTTGCGTCTTTTTATCAACTGTTATATTTTTATTATTTTCAAATATAATTCATGAAACAACAGAAACACAATAGTTTGTATTGAATTTTATTAATAATTATGAGGTACCTATTTACCACAACCATTATAAAAATATATAAACTTAAGTTCAATGCGATAACAACATATAAACTTGTTTTCCAAACATTCTTGAGTGGGCTCCATGATAATTATATCCAAACATTTGTATAAATTATTTATCCTTTTTTATATGTAAATAATCCAATGGCAAAAAAATAAAACCGTTTATACAAAGTTTCAGTTCTTATATTTTAATTTTGTACAACAATTTTAATATTATTTTAAACATTTGCACTTATCTAAAACAATATTAGAAGAAAATGGTCTTTCTTTGACTTTTCTTTCTACACTGTAAGAAATATAATATCTCCTTGTCAAAAATGTCAACTTAACCTTCAAACTCGGTAAGGTACGGTACACGGGACGCTCGATACGATTCTTCAATATTAGAAGCTGGCAGCACTTACTAGTTACTACATTGTACCCAGCAGTATTCACGCTCGCGCTCGCGCATACGCACACGTACGCAAATTGATATAGACACATCCTATATTGTCGTCTGCGCGCGTGCATGTCAGCATGCCGTCGTAACACAATAGGTATATTTTTTCTAAATTGTATAATAAAGAAAAATTCCCAACACCCGGACCTGAAAACCCAACGTCTGCGGCGCTTCCTTCCATTTTGGTTCATATTAATATCTATTTCAAAAATTGACTCAGTGAATGGACTCTAGATTGGTCGTCATAAACCAACATACATTAAAAGCTTATGAGGTCCGAGGCTTATAAACGTAAATGATCGCCATGAACCGATATATATGTGTAAACTGTCACCATAAACCTTCCTGGAGATACTTATATTCGTGTATATTTGTGTGTACATATATTTATGACGGTATATATTTGTGCGTATGTTTATGTGTCTGTATACTTATAAGTGTATAGAGTAGTGGGTATATATGTATGTATATATTTATTTGTAAGTGTATTTGTGCGTATGTGTATTTTTTTTTGTTTTTGCGTATATGTCTATATGGGGTAGGTCAGCAAGAAATCCTCTACGTAGAACACTAAATGTATAACAGATGCATTAAAAATCCCTAGTTCGCCCTGTAAATGATGTCTAGGTGTCACGGTGATCCCCAAGTCGACAAGACACTCTCTACGAGGAAGAGTATCAGGTGTATAACAGATGCACCAAAAATGCCAAGTTCACACTGAAGACGATGTCCAGGTGGCAGTGTGACCCCTATGTCACGGAACGTCATGTTCAGGAGTTGCGGTATGAGTTCACCAGGTACGAGGATAAACAGAACACTTAAAAAACGTCGCTCTCATTCAGAAAAAATTGGCAAATTAAAAATAAAGTGTATCACTCTAATGCAATAAAGAAGATTTGATTTAAAATTTAACCTAAAGGTTAAAAAGTCTCAATTCTGAGAATGCGTACAGTGTGACTCATTCTTCCTATCGGTTTAGTACGGACTCATCATTAAATAAAATATATAGACTAGTGCTCTACAAACGCAAACTATCAAAAAATATTAAATTTAATAATTAGGTATTGTAGTATAAGTACTAAATCAGGTTATATTGAGAAAATTTTGATTTCTCCGAGAGGAACCTTGTAATAGTAAACAAATGGTTCTTCTAAACACATTGTGGAGTTTGTCCCTTATTCCTGCAAAGGAAATAAGGAGAAAAGAATGAATACCCCTTAAATGATAAAGAGCTTTATTCAGATTTAGGAGCGACGTGTGAACACGTCTACATGCTCTGGAGACCGAGCAACGACTGCCGCTCGCAGGCGGCTTCTTTCGTGGCGCAACATGGCGGCTTCCCCCACTCACGCAGTTAGGGTGAGAGGGAAGATCGGGGCACCTGTTAGATCACATGTATTGGATCACATTCTCATTTTTTGGAAAATGCCTGTGTGTATGTGTTAGCGTGTGTATGCGTATGTGTGCGCGCACGCAATTGAACGGATTTTCAGAAGTAAGGGTTTACTTTTCTTTTGTTTTTTTTTCGTACCATTCGCGGGAAAGTTGTTTGCTACATACACAACATTTTTCCTAACCAAAGTCTCCACAATTCGATCATGCTTTCATCGTGGAAAGAAACCCGCAACCTTAACAACCTCAAAATAAAGTAAAAAAAAACATTTTCTTCAAAATTTGTCAAGGACCCAGCAGCATATGGAAATATGTGAAAAAACATGAGGTTATATTTTTTGAAAGTTGTTAGGTCACATTTGTTTGGAGGTTATATTACAACGATTCTTGTAAAAACGAAGAATGAAATTTTCTTGAATTCTTTTAACTAACTGAGTAATCTTCATATTAATTGGGAAAGTTAGATTATGTTACTCAAAATAATTTCAAAATCTACGAATTTTTTTCATTCGATTGGTGCAGTAGAACCGAAAAAAAATATCACATTTTCAACACATTTTGAAGTCATGATAGTACATATTGTGTTAAAGGGCCAAAAATTTGTAAAAATTTGTAAAAATTCGTTTCTTGATATACTTAAAATATTGCATCTGTGCCAAACCGAAAACACTCTTAGGCAATTATGACATGCTTATCTGGCTATATTTATGTAAATACAGTTCTATTTTATAAATTCAAAAAACTCGAGATACGATTTAGGTTTTTTATTATATGGATGAATGTTGTAAAAAGAAAAAAAGGGTTTGACTGACTCTAATTCATTTTAACATTTGCCATATTTGTATATATCATATATTATTTTTGTATTACTAATGTAAATGGTTTAATAATTATGCTGTATATTTTCCAAAAAATGACCATAATGATAACCTTCCAAATAAGAAAAACTTTTTAAAGTTTGTAGATCTTGTAAAACCTGTCAAGCATTTAGTGTTTGCCACATTCAATATTGAAACGTGCATGAGGTTGGATGAGGCAGGTCAGAGGTAAGAGGGGGTACATGGTTGAGAAGGAGGAGATGGATTGAGGGTGCTGAATCGTAATATATTTTCTTTCAAGTATATACTTCCCATGGACTTGTAAAAAATAAGAGAAACCACAAAGACGTTCTTCCTCGCATGTATATTTTTGTCACGAAGGAATATATTTTAAGCCTCGCTTGTTGAGTCTTTTTCTTATTTTTGAAATAATACGTTTCATATGATTTTCATTTAATTTCTAATTTATTAACGCTTCAAATGCGTATTTATATAAAGGGATGTTTTGATATACCCATTACAAGTCTTACTAGCATATTCGAAAAAAATTAAATGGGCATAAAATAATGTATTAATGATTTTTTGTTCTAGATACCGCAAGGAACAAATAGTCGAAGGACATACGCTAGTTCAAGCAATGGTCACGGAACCTGATGGCACAGTTAGAGTAAATAAAGAAGTGCAGCATGCTGAAAAAATTTATGCTACTTTAAGAGAATGTAGGGAGCAATCAGGAGCAAAAAAAAATAAAGGAATCAAAATGCAAGGATATTTAGAAAAAAAATCTGAAAAAAATAAAAAATGGAAAGCCTTATACTTCGTATTACTTGTTGATGCAAGTGATACGCATTTGTATTTATATGACAATCCAAAGCGAACCAAGCCAAAAGGTCTTATCGATTTAAGTTGCGCTTATTTGTATCAGGTAAGATTTTTTGTGAGTCGTAGTACTATTTTTTAAATATATTCTATGTTATCTATTTTACAAGCTGAAACGGTGTAGATATTTAAATTAAATAAATAGTTTTCGAATGTTTATGCAAACTTTACCTTAAGGTGGTTCTGTACCAACTACCCGATTCAAATCAGAAACTATTTAATAAATACAAGCGACTATTCTTCAGTCACTAACGCTCCCTCGGAAGAATGTACTTTTATTTTTTCTTAAAAAAGATGTGCAATCTTTATTCTACTTCGATAATTGTAAAAAGTAGGTAAAAATAGTGAATCTATGTGTCTTTAGTACATTAATACTGTAAAGAAAAAATAGTTAATTATAGTATTTAGGGTAATATTTGTTATATTTAAAACCTCTATTTGTAATTAAATGATTTTATTTTTTACAAATTACATTTAGATATGATAGTTGGGAATTTTTTAAATCGTAAGTGTGGTGAACATATATTTTTTAATTTTGCTTTTTTATTATTTGCAATATTATCAAAAGTAAATAATTTTTTGGCATTATAGTTATATACAATAGAATTAACAAAAGAGTAAATTCACATAATATTTAAATTTAAGAAATTAATATAAAGTTTATTATAATATAGAAAGTGCAGAACACATAATATATATTTTATTTTACAATTTGGTTAATATATGTTATTAAATATTTGTGTTTATTTGCAGAACACTATTAATTCATCTAATTTGAAATAAATTATAAGAAATTGATTTTTTACAGTTTAATAATTTTTATAAAAACATATATAAGGTGAATGTCCCAATTTCTACTCACTTAAGCCCTATTTCTACTCACATAGTCTTGGTTTTGTAATAGGTTCTAACTTGGCAATTATGTTTCAAACAGAAAATATTACATTTATGTAATTTATCGGTAATCCCAGGACTGAGCGCGCTTCATTTATGATCATTCTATCATCTCCTAAAATTTCGAGTCAATTAGATAATTTGTTAAAGAGAAAACTTTGAAAAACCTTGTGGGTATTTTGATGTAGTAAGAGCGGGAAATTTAAATTTTTATTGACTCCGACGTCCCCTTAATGGGTTAATTGAGTCATTGTATAAAATTGGTTATAATTGTATAATAAATGAAAACCCCACAATCCCCAATCTTAAAAGTTGTTTGCCTGCGGCGCTCGCTTCTGTTTTTTTTTTATTTTTATTTTTATTTTTTTTAAATGGTGGTTAAAAAGTGCAAATCGCTTCGAGACCGCAGACGGGCTCGGGATCCCACTCCCAAGGTCTGGGACATCGGCTTGGGGCTCGTCACCTGCCCGTGAGACAACCAGTGGGTTATCGTCAGTCAGAACCGAGATAGGTGATATCCATTGCGTTCGAGGCATCCGGCAGCGTCCAGTCAGCTAAACTCCCTGCTCCTTGATCAACGATTGATTAAATTAGTTGCCGAGCAAGGAACTGTAACATCCACTCTCTTCACCAAACCGACCCGGGACTGTTGTGCACATTACTTCGGGCCGGCCGGCGTGTCTAGGTCATACGTCAATCGTATCTGTCTTGGTTGTCTTTGTCTATTCTCCGTTTGTTGCGTCAGTCTTCAAGGCAGTTGTCAGTCTTTTTGCCCTTTAGGGCTTTAGTCACGTATTGTGTTATGCCATCCCATGTTTATTTGCTGTTTAGTATGAGTATCACGACGTTGTCTGGTATCATGTACCCTATCGTCGTTTCCAAGGTTACCCCAAGAAATTTGGTTTCCCCACCTGGACGCACGAGGGACCCGCCCACCATCATGGGAGTTGTCGCATCTATCCATTTTCTCGTCAAGTGCAGTAGTTCCGTCTTTTGTGCCGCTAACTGTAATCCCCGTGCTTCTATCCATTCCTATACCCGTCTCATTGCTTGGTTCAGTCTCGTCTGAGCCAGGCGTGTGTCCCTCGTCGCTATGTCGCAGGTCATCCGCATACGCAACGAGGTAGACCCCCGGCATCGTCAGGTCCAGGACCTCGTTATATATCACATTCCATATGTCAGAGCCCATGATCGAGCCCTGCGCCACACCCGCTGGCATTTTTCTGGTCTTGACCCCGGTCTCCGTTACGTAAGTGATGTAGTGGTCTCGTAGGTAGTCCATAAAAACCCGGAGAAGGTAGGGGGGCAACGTGAAGGCGTCGGTAAACGCCCGTACGATGTCCCCCCCACCCCGCCGAGTTAAAGGCGTTTCGTACGTCAAGTGTTGCCATGAGCACTATTGGCCTGTCTTTGTGGGGTATACAGTATATATAGTCTGTGCTCTGTCGAAAGAGTCAACTACCTTTCGTATCGCTCCGATCGTCGACCGTCCTTTTCTGAACCCGTATTGAATGTCGCTCAGGCCTCCAGCATCGTGTACCACTTGCTGTATTCGGGCTCTAAGCAGCATTTCGAAGAGCTTGCCCATTGTATTGAGCAGGCTCAACGGTCTATAGGATGACGGGGAGTTCGGATCCCCTCCATTTTTCTTTCCAATGAGGATCAGCCGGGGAGTCTTCCATTCTTTGCTGAAGACCCCTTCCATCAAGCACATGCTGTATAGCTTAAGGAGCGTCTCCGGGTGTGGTTTTGAAATTATTCCGAGGATCTCCGCTGGGACGCCGTCCGGACTCAGCGCCTTCCCACTCGCAAGTTATGCCACAGCCAGGCTGAGCTCGCATGCGATGAACTCCGGTACCTCGTCACTGTCGACCTCAACTTGCCGTCCACACCTGTTCTGGGTGGGTTGAGAAGAGTCCATCGACTATTCTATCCATCGTTTGTTCGTCTCCAATAACGGGCGGCCCGTTCCAACCTAGGTTGCGGGTAACGATCTTGTAGCCTGCTCACCAGGGATCCGAGTCCACCTCATCGAACAGTTTGGTCCAGCATTTCCGTTTACTGTCGTTGATCTCATGTCTTACTCTTCGTCGCGCAGCTCGGTATGTCTCTGAGAGAGTCGTCGTAGTTGTTACGTCGCGAGCCCTTTGGGCTTTCCATCGGAGCCCCAGGCATTCGCGCCTGAGGCGCGCGATGTCTTCTGTCCACCAGTATACCGGTCCCCTGTCGTGTCTAGTCCGGTTCCGTGGCATGGATGCGTCGCAGAGAAGTTTCAGGAGCCCCGTTGTCTCCTCTGCCAACCTGTCTACTCTTTCATTACCTGCGATGTCTCCGGGGATCAACGTCACTGGCTCCGGTTCACGGTCTAGTTGTAACGTGAGCCTGTCAATGTCTAGTCTTTTGAGGTTCCATCCAACCGGGGAAGGAAGGTATCTCTTATTTGTCCGCGTCTTGTCCGTCACGTCAAAGATGATGTACTGATGACCACTGGCCGTGTAGCCGTCGAACACCCGCCATCAGCTGATTCAGATGTCTGTCACAGATGGGGGTGCTCGCTTCTGTTACCGTAGATAGAAAAATTTTAATAGTGGTGAATGGCTAAATCGATCTTCACGGAACGTTCATGTTGTAAATATGTCAATTCTTTATTACGACATTTCGAGGGTGTACGAACATATACCCTCCTCTTCAGGCTAATAACACATCCAAATATAAAATTTTAATTACACAGCCCCACGAAAAAAAAAGTTGCTTGTGTGAAAGATACCACCATGATATCTATACGTTTTCGAGGTCTCTGATTCCGAATTCGAGGTCCATTTATCCCGGTCAGGTCAGGGTGAAGGTCAGGTCAAGGTCAGATTCAGAAAATGCATTTGAAACAAAGTAAATCAGTATATTTACATATTTTTGGGGTCGCTGAATCCGAATCCGAGGTCTATTTGACCCTATCAGGTTAGGGTCATGGTCAGGTCAAAGTCAAATCCAGAAAATGCAATGCAAACAAAGTAAACCAGTATATTTACATGTTTTTGGGATGCATACTCTAAAAGAGCATCTTTCTCACTTAATTTTTTTTGCTATACCGGACTTGTTTATCACAAAACGATCTAAAGAGTGGTTTCCTTTTGCGTTTCACACCTTTTTTCTCTGCTTCTGTCTTTAAGTTCCAGCAGAAATCTGCCATCATATTCACATTCCATCGCCCTTAATACCGTCTTTCCATCTCTTTGATGTCTTGATGGAATCTCTCACCTTGTTCTTCACTGTAAACTCCTAAGTTGATTGGGAAGTAGTCAATGTGAGGGTCAAGAAAATGTAATTTCAAGTTCATATTGCACCCTAACGCCCAGAAATTTTCAACCATTTCAGCTACTATTTCTTTATAGTTTTCACTTTTTTTATTGCCCAGGAAATCTTTTACAGTTCTTTTAAGACTATTCCATTCAACTTGTTCTGTATCATTCATGTGCTCAATAAAACTATCATCTCTGAGCATCTTTCTAATTTGTGGCCCATCGAAAACACTTCTTTCAATTTTGCTTCAGATAGATTTGGCAATTGTTGTTTTAAGTACTGGTAACATTCACCTTCCTTTGATAGGGCTTTAACAAACTGCTTCATTAGGCCTAGTTTGATATGTAGTGTGATATTGGGTGGAAGCAGTATTCTGCTAGGGTCCACCAGAGCTTCACGGATTACATTCATCAAATGAACCTGAAACGAAGTTCTTTGAGTCCATACTTTCCTGAAACAAGGATACTTACTGAATCTAGATTACTGCCTTAAAATGACTGTCAAAATTTTTAGATCTTCGCAAACTAACCACTTGTGTTCTGCATATTTTATTTTATTTAACACTAATTGAATATCTTCATAGCTCTCTTTAAGTTCTGTCGAATGTTCTAGCGGTATTGGTGCGTAGACATTCGTATTATGAAGTAACACTGCCTTCAAACTTCTCGTTGATGAATCTAAAAAAAGTCTCCACTCATCGTCTTTGTAAACACCAGGTGCTAATTCATCCATGAGTCCATTTACAACGTTACGATGTTATAATGAGGATTCTTTTGACATCGTAAAGAATTGCTTAAATGCCTCCTCCCTATTACGAAAACTGTCTACTTTCACGTTTTTCTCTAACCAATTTTTATTTTTCATAAATGATGTTAAACATTCTGCTTTATCTTTTGGCAGGCCTATATCTCTCCCGAGGTCATTCAATTACTCCTTTGAAATTTGTTTTGGAGCTTTCTTTTTCACATTATAAGGAGTATAATCTACGTTATCGTCAGGGAATGTATTATCGCTTTCTACAAACTTCTTTCCATCAGTGACTACACTGTCACTTTCTTTCACTTCTTCTTTGCCTGTTACGATCAGGGTGCTTGTTTAACGTGAGACTGCTTGCCTTTCATATTACCGGATGCTTGCTTAACGTTAGTCTCCGTGCCGCTCATATTACGGGATGCTTGATTGGGTGGAACCCCTAGGACGGTGGACTCACCAGCGATCGGACCTGGATCCCTAATGCGCGAGTACAAAAAAAAGTCATGGAACTTGAAGATAAAATAAAAAAGAACTCCTTTTCCAGATCCGAGAATATATTAGGTTCACCTCATGTTGACGATAGACCTTCAACATCAAAACACCTCTGTCCCAGGAATCCTGATACATTCTGTTATGTTTGTAGCAAACATATTTCAGTAATAAATAACCGCAGCAAGATCTCTGAAAAAATCATAATATATACGCAGTGCTTCAAAATATAAGTTATTGATCAGAGAAATAGGTGGATACCTCATAACATGAGCAGTGCTTGTTACCAAATGCTTAATCGCTGGAATGATAGTCAACAGAGTAAAGAAGTGAAATTCATGACACCAACCATATGGAATGAACCAATAGATGAGGAAGATTGCTACTTCTGTCAGAATATTTTTAAAGGCTCCAATAAGAAGAAAAAAAATAGTTTAACCTAGGTTGAAGTATCGTCAGTTACAAGACCAGTAGATCGATCAGTAAAAGAAGAAGAAGATGATATCATGAGTACAGTATCATCTTTAGAGAGTTTGATAATTTCTGACTACGATGACAATGAAGAAGTGAAAGAAAGTGACAGTGCAGTCACTGATGAAGAGGAATTTGAAGAGAGCGATGATGCATTCTCTGATGATGACGAAGATTTTACTCCTTATATTGTGAAAGATAAATCTCCAAAACAAATTTCAAAGGAGCAATTGAATGACCTGGTGACAGATCTAGGTTTGCCGAAAAATAAAGCAGAATATTTAACATTAATTATGAAAGATAAAAATTGGTTGGAGAAAAACGTGAAAGTAGACAGTTTTCGTAATAGGGAGGAAGCATTCAGGCAATACTTTACGATGTCAACAGAACCCTCAATAGTACATTGTAACGATGTAAATGGACTCATGGATGAATTAGCACCTGGTGTTTACAAAGACGATGAGTGGAGACTTTTTTTGGATTCATCAACGGGAAGTTTGAAGGCAGTGTTACTTCATAATACGAACGTCTAGGCACCAATAGCACATTCGACAGAACTTAAAGAGAGCTGTTAAGATATTCAGTTAGCGTTAAATAAAATAAAATATTCAGAACACAAGTGGTTAGTTTGCGGAGATCTAAAAATTTTGACAGTCATTTTAGGGCAGCAATCTGGATTCACTAAGTATCCTTTTTTCTTATGTTTGTGGGATAGTCCTGATCGTAAGAATCATTAGGTCAGGAAATTATAGACTCAAAGAACTTCGTTTCAGGTTCATTCGATGAATGTAATCCGTGAAGCTCTGGTGGACCCTAACAGAATGCTGCTTCCACCTCTACATATCAAACTAGGCCTAATGAAGCAGTTTGTTAAAGCCCTATCTAAGGAAGGGGAATGTTACCAGCACTTAAAACAACAATTCCCAAAACTATCTGAAGCAAAATTGTAAAAAGTTTCGAACGTGCTGACTAGATAACTATCACTTTTATTTAACAGGTCACCTTTGATTATATTATAGTCATGTTTTAAAAAATTAAATGTATGTTAATGTCAATTATTTCAAAATTCAAAAGTTTTTTCATGTTATACTGTGCAATCAAATGTAACCTTCTGTTGATGTACCTGCTATGGAAATGAATAAAATATGAGCGAAAAAAGCGGAGGAAAAAGTTAAAGTGATTTTTCCACGATATAAATAAATAATTTCTAATTCTCTAGTAACTTAATAATTCTTATTTTAATTCTTTTTATTTTCTTGTCTTTTGCAGTTATTGATAAACGTTTGCGTGAGTGGTAGCGATTTATGTGAAAACAATAAATTAGTTTTTAAATTGTATAAGGTACGTTGTACACCGTTGTTCCTTCCAGGCTTTAAATTTTATTGTAAATAATTAAATTTTTATATTTGGATGTGTTATTAGCCTGAAGAGGAGG
Organism: Megastigmus dorsalis; assembly: GCA_900490025.1. NCBI lineage: Eukaryota > Metazoa > Arthropoda > Insecta > Hymenoptera > Megastigmidae > Megastigmus > Megastigmus dorsalis. The sequence goes on from UELU01147749.1 coordinate 32,638, forward strand.
GTAAACAGTACCGCTCAAAAGTTCGATAACACTATTAAAAAAAAGGGGAGTAAAAAAAGAGCTATGTCTTGGGAAAGAAACGCCGTACAAAAATTCTAAACAAAGGATTTTAAAGTATTCGTGAAAACCTTTCAAAATCGATGTCTTAGAAATTTTTCGCAGTATTTTATCATATTAAAAATTTAATTTGAAAAAAAATAAAATAACGAATTTTTTAAATTACAGTTTCGTTCAATTAATTTTTAGAGTATATAGAAAAAAAGTTTTAAATTAATATATGTTAAAGTACTCTGAAAGAGCTTTCATTTTCATTTTTTAACTTTTTTTTTCCATTATTTTTCGCGAAGTTATGAGGTTTCAAAGATAGTCATCTTACTAATAAAGGCGTTCAAAATTTCGATAACGCTTGAAAAGAATTCATGGAAAAAAAATGTTGAAAGGAATTTCTAAAAATTGCATTTTAAAATACTCGTCCTAACCTTTTAAAATCAATTATTATTAATATTTGGAGAGTTTTTTGTCATGTTTGAAAAATTATTTTATACCTAAACGTTATTAATAATTATTTTATACCTAAATGTTATTAATAATTAAGGTATATAATAATTTTTCAAAATGTTATTAATAATTTAGGTACATAATAATTTTTCAAACATGACAAAAAACTCTCCAAATATTAATAATAATTGATTTTAAAAGGTTAGGACGAGTATTTTTAAATGCAATTTTTAGAATTTCCTTTCAACATTTTTTTTCCATGAATTTTTTTCAAGCGTTATCGAAATTTTGAACGCCTCTATAAGTAAGATCACTATCTTTGAAACCTCATAACTTCGCGAAAAATAATGGAAAAAAAAAGTTAAAAAATGAAAATGAAAGCTCTTTCAGAGTACTTTAACATATATTAATTTAAAACTTTTTTTCTATATACTCTAAAAATTATTTGAACGAAACTGTAATTTAAAAAATTCGTTATTTTATTTTTTTTCAAATTAATTTTTTAATATGATAAAATACTGCGAAAAATTTCTGAAACATCGATTTTGAAAGGTTTTCACGAATACTTTAAATCCTTTGTTTAGAATTTTTGTACGGCGTTTCTTTCCCAAAATATACCTCTTTTTTTACTCCCCTTCTTTTTAATAGTGTTATCGAACTTTTGAGCGGTACTGTTTACCCTCCTCTTCAGGCTAATAACACATCCAAATATAAAACTTTAATTATTTACAATAAAATTTAAAGCCTGGAAGGAACAACGGTGCACAACGTACCTTATACGATTTAAAAGCTAATTTATTGTTTTCACATAAATCGCTACCACTCACGAAAACGTTTATCAATAACTGCAAAAGACAAGAAAATAAAAAGAATTAAAATAAGAATTAATAAGTTACTAGAGAATTAGAAATTATTTATTTATATCGTGGAAAAATCACTTTAACTTTTTCCTCCGCTTTTTTCGCTCATATTTTATTCATTTCCACAGCAGGTACATCAACAGAAGGTTATATTTGATTGCACAGTATAACATGAAAAAACTTTTGAATTTTGAAATAATTGACATTAACATACATTTAATTTTTTAAAAAATGACTATAATAAAATCAAAGGTGACCTGTTAAACAAAAGTGCCGCTATCACGTACAATACTATAAATAATATACAAATCAGGGTACTGGTTTAAATTAAAAGTATTGTTCATTTTATAATAAAAAACTTGTAATTTTGAGATGTATCTGTTTAAGATTCTTTGACTTAGATCTACAGTCGCGAGAACTTAACCTTCTGATTGAAGACATTAACCTAAGTTAACTTAAATTTAACATTTAAATGAGTAACAAAAATTTAAATTAAATTAAACCTTATGGTTCCGTGGAGATGGATAATTTATTTTACATCTCCTGGTAAAATTAACATAATTTTGATACTCACGATAATTGCCTTAAGATATTAATATTCCGTCTAAAATACTAAGTAAAAAAAGAGTAAAAAAAAAAACAAAAGCAATAATTATAAACATCTACAATCTACCAACTCTAATTACGTACCCTGTAATAAACTAAATATAATTAAATTGAGATCGGAATATATAGATAAATAACTTGAAACCACAATAATTAAAAGGAAAGGACAAATTAAATAAAACATGTATATTACACTATGTATTACATTATTCCTTTTTATAACTTAAGGTGTCGAAAAATAATGTGCACGATACTTTAACTATTAAAAAATTTTGGTTAATTTGATTAGAATTACTTCAACATTAGTTACTCGTTCATCGAACTATGCGCTAATTAGTGGACGGATCTTCCTCTAAAGGAGAAGAAGGAGAAGCCTCGGATGGTGCACCCTGCCGAGTAAGCAGCTCATCTTCCACGATCCCATTGAGGAGAGTTATGAAAGTGGATACCTCCTCATCCTTGGGCCCTACAGCACCAAACGTGATAGACAGAGAAATCACCCTCCGCGGCGCCGGCTCCACCCCCGACGATGTCCTCTGCATCCTCGTCACTCGCGGAAGACACCTCACACTCTATAGTGACCTCAATAGAATCACCATTGTCTCCTTCGACGATGTTTAAATTTAAAGGAAAAAAACAGTTTTTCTTGTTTAAGGAATTTATAAACAAATTTTTAATTTTTAACAGAAGATTGTACCCCAAATTTATATATATGTAACAATTAAATATATACGTACCGCGAGCACAGAGAAGGAGCATCCCGAGCCCCGAAATTGTGGATCAGCTTGATCATCTCCAATAACGTTTGATCATGATGCACCTTTACGAAGTCAGAAGGTTCACTCCCGAAAAAGATCGCCATTATTAAAGAGAATGTTTTTGCGCCAACACTTAATATATTAAATACACGCAGCATAAGCCTCACAACAGAGCGAGTCAGTCCGTGATAAACTAATGAAAGCACCGAATAAGCGGTAGTTAGCTATCACATCTAAGGTTAAGCCAACATACGGCAGAACGGCAGAGAGAGTTGAGAAAACATAAAGTGCAATACATAGACGCTGGCTGTCGAACCGGGAGGATAGCCGGTAGAAGCCGGTAGAGTTACCCCAACGCGCGTAAGATACGTCAACCTCAAAATATGACACCTCGATGAGAGAGTCATGTACACGAAATGCTGCCTTACCATGGTGCATTCTAGCATTTTGTAGGGCTATAAATAAGTGCATAATGTTGCCAGAAACAAGAAAAAGTCATAAGCATTAAAAATAGTTATATTGAGCTTTTAACGCATTGCCAAATGAGTGATAGTGTCTAAATCTGAGTAAGTTAGTATTAAGGAAAAATAAAAAAACTGTTTATGTACAATCAACCACTGGTAACAAAGCTTCATTTTAAACAACGTTGTTATTAATATTCTTATAAAATAAATCTTTATTAAATCTTTATAAAAAGGCAAACGTTACTTGTAGTTAAAATAACTTTTATCATATTATTTTATTATATATATATACGCGTTAATTTCCTAATGATAATATTTCTCTAATAAGATGAAAAAAAGTATTTGATTTACGGTGAAGAAAAAGAAATTTTTCAATAAAAAACAGTTAGATATTAACTAACGTAAACTAGTTGATGATTGATTATTATTAATTATACGCGCTATTAATTAATTAAGAAAAATTTAAAACTGTAAAACAGAATGAGGAACAGCAGTCCCTCTAAGATTAATAACATTGGATTTATGGACATCCTGTATAATAAATAGAAACAAAGTTTTAAACATTAACTACCCCAATTATCGATAATGCGGGCACATCGTATCCTCAACCACGTGCATGCGTAATCTCGATAGCCATAGAGATCTAAAAGAAATATTAATATTTTTCAGGTGAATTAGCGTAAGAGATAGAATAATTAGTAATAAGAACGTAGGATTATAATATTTCTGATTATCGTGTACTCCCACATATACCGCGTGACACACTTAGCACGCACCACTTTTGACTTAAGTTTATTCGTAACTGGATAGAAAAATAAAAGAGCAGAATGTCTCATTCGACGTTAAGTTGCGATAAGAATTCAATGGTATAGCCAGAATTAATGTAAAATTTTTGGTTCAAAAGATAAAAAATTTATTCTCCGAAATAAATGTTTTTTTCGAATATTTCTGCCATATTCTTGTAGACGGGATAAAAATAAGTTGAAATAGTCGTTTTTGGTTAGCGATAATATTTTTATCCTTTCGTAATAAATATTAGAAATATTGATTATTCATCGTTGTTGCCGAAATTACGGGTCTAAAATGACTCTTCCAGTTGGGTTTGTCGTCGTCACGTTACCGAGCGGCGAGTGGCGTGCGGCAACTTCACTCCGGTCTCCGATGATCTCGAAAAAAAGTGTTTTGAAGGTTACGGAGAATACCGACTATACGGAGTGTTGTTTTGTCAATTTTTTGATATCGCCAACAAAATTGAGGTGGAGGATAATAGATGGCGGTAGATAAATATTTTCAGCATTCCATTATTTTTTTTTCTCGAAAACCAAGTAGAGTACGAACCGACATAATTATTTTTTCAAAAGTGGAAAAATAATTAATTAATTTATAATTAACCTCATTAAAAAGGATTTTGCTGCATATTTTGAAAATTCAACTCAGATTCTCCGAGCGAAGTATAAACCAAGATGTACTCTTCTACGAAGGTTATAGAATATGGAATATCCGAACTAGTAGTGTAGAT
>UELU01147750.1:0-31926 GCA_900490025.1 Megastigmus dorsalis
GGGGAGGAGGGGGCATTTAATATCGAGCAATTTAGAGTATACACGAGATCGATCTTTCCTAAGATAGAAGGCAATAACTGGCGGGCGCCTGCGAACGCGGAGGCGCAGGAGTTAATATCGCGGGTATATATACGCGCGAGCGCGTGAGAAAGGGAGAGAGAGAGAGAGAGAGAGAGGCAGAGTGAGACAATCGGGCCAATACATCATCGCGCCGAGCGAGTTATAGGGAACGGCGATTCGGGGGTATACGCGCGTGTGTGTAGCAGGGAAGAGAGAGAGAGAGAGAGAGAGAGAGACGGCTAAAGGAGAGCCGCCAAAACAGCAATTACCTTCCGCGGAATCAAATGAAATAAAATTGCATTATCTGGCATGCCAAGCTGCGATCAATCATACACCCTTTAACCCCAGGGCCCTCGTTGTCGGGCTGCTCTCACTCTCTCTCTCTTTCTCGCTCTATATACGTGCAATGCACAGCGCGTGTGTGGGGCAGAGTTGGCGCACGAGCTGCCGTATAGACGGATAACCTTACGATGAGCGAGGAATCGGCAAAAACTGCGCCGTATATAGTCGAGATAAGAGTACGGAGTCTTCTCCCCCTTTTTTGCACCGATGCTTCATTGTTTTTGGCCTGCAGCTCCTACGAAAGCCGGTAGATTGCGCTGTCATTACGTTTAGCGCTCGAATTGAACAATTTCGTTATTTAATTGCTGTCAGGATGAAGTCTCTCGCAAATCGGTTCTGCGTGCGTATACGGCAATTATTGTCAATTTTTCCATATACGGCCGTAGTCGTTCTCGCACAGAGCCATTGTTTGGCAAACGTCGCACCGCGGATTGTTTAGCGTTAATTGTAATGCCGCTTTTCGACCCATACGCGATTACACGATGAAATAATCCCTCATTTAAGAGAGTTAAGTGGTCTGTGGAACTCGATTCGCGGTGCTTCTGATGAAATGCTCACTCTCTCTCTTTCCCTCTTTCCCTGTCTCTCTCTCTCTCTCTCTCTCTCTCTCTCTTAGGCGAGCATATAACGCGGCCCAACTCGTTGGTTTCGCGTAGATGCGGGCGTGTGCAGCTCGTGTCGGCGGTGGGGGCCGCGAGAGGAGAAGGGCTTACTCGAGGAGAATATAAGTGCGCCGCTGCCGCCGCCGCAGCAGCAGCCACCACCACGAGAGCTGCCTGCGCGAGCTGAAAGAGAGCGCGTAATATATTTGCTCTTTGCCACCCCGTATTATAATTACATTTCTGGCCTCGCGTAAAATTGCAAATAATTAAGATTCGTTCGGCACGACCGATCTTAATAAGCAGACATTGTGGTTCGTTAATGCCAGCTGGCGGTTACTTCGACATTCAATGATTTCTCGTACAGGCTTTATGAAAAAGGGATGATTACAAGGGATAGAGGACGATTCAGGTGCTATTGATCTTTTTCGGTATGTCTTGCGTATTAGACTAGAAGTAAAAAGATAAAGAATAAATATGGTTCGTATATAACTGGAAAAGTTGATTATTACTAATATTATAAGTTAGTAGCCATCCGCATGGATTAAGTACTCTAGTGCAACTATAGTGATAAAGTTTATATACAATGAATTTATATAAATAACTAAGAAATATCCGCATTAAGATGTCATAATAGTATATCAATTTTTGAGGTTGAACGCGAAGGTCCAAGTTACACATACGATGATGCTGTGTCCTCGCGCACAAAGGGAAAAAGGAAAACAAGATGACAAATAGCAATTCCTCGGAGGTATAAAAATAAAAAGGAAAAATCAAAAGGTAAAGGCTAGCGCGAGGCTCGCGTTGATTCACGTACGCGTCATAAATACGTAGAAGAGAGGTGGAGCTAGCAAGTGAGAAAGAGAGAGAGAGAGAGAGAGAGAGAGAGAGAGAAGAAAAAGACAGTAGTTATGTGCTTGCGCGGGCGGGAGCGACAAAGACTTATGGCATTGTGCCTTCGTCTGTTCACTTCTTTCTCGCGACAGTCGATACAAAGAAGAGAGGAGCGAAAGCTCTTTGTACGATGTGGCGCACGCGACTCTGTGTGTATGTGTGTGTAGCCCTCACTCTCCTCCTCTCGTGCTTTTCCCTTTATCTTCGCCAACACTCTCATCTCTCTCTCTCTCCGGCTCTCCATTTCGTCTCTGTCTCTCTCCCGCATCTCGCGCCCACTGCTTGTCTCTTTTCATCATCGGCTCATAGGCGAGGTGCGATGTGCCCATTAGTGGCGGGGTAAAAGCTATTGGAAGCTTGGATCTTTTTGATGGACGACGAGAAGAGAGAGCAGAAATCCTATTTTAGTATTTATTTTGCTTTTCACGTATAAAAAAAACTCGGTTATTATATATCTTTCATTCTTCTCCTGGATCGCCGAAGCAGCCTATTTATTTAGCCTCGACAAATCAGATTATTCAGCTGGAACTTTCATTAAACTTGTATTTGACAAAGCGCCATGGACACGCCTAGCGAGCCGTAGTATAAGCAAAGCATAGCGTTGCATGTCGAGCGCATCGATACGGCCGCGATGAAACTAAATTATTTCAATCATGCGATATCGTGATCAATAACTCGGAGCCCTCGCGCTTCACTCCTACTAAGACTATTAAACTTCGAATCTCTCTCTGTCTCTCCGAACTAGTAATTTTTCACCATCAATAGAGCCGGTCGTTGCACTCAGTCTCTCGCGTTGACTAAAAGAGTCGCCAAAAGTTCGCGCATTTTAATTATTCCTAGGGATCCAAATGGTTTGGCAGGTGGTCTTTGCCCTCGAAGCTCTGGGTTGAGAGTCGCTGGTAGCCGAGGGTAGAAAGTAAGCAAATACAAACAGCCGCGAGTGCAGGAGGGGCCGGGGGTAGGAGGAGGAGGCGAGCTTTGAACGCGTATGACTGTCTTTGGGCTGCTCTGCGCGGAGAATATGATGTATGGATGAACGGGCCCAAGTATCCCCGACCGCCTATTGTTGAGAGCCGCCGGTTTATCGTAAACTTCCGTCTGTTAATTATCCTGATGCATATTATTGTCGTGAATAACGTCGGCGAGAGAGCGTTTCACGCTTTTTAATTAAGACGTAAGGGAGTTTGATTAATTAATTTAACCATAATTAACTTTTTAAGCTCCTGCGTGCGCTACTGCTGCCGCTGCTGCTGTTTCACCTCTCTCTCTCTCTCATTCTCTCTCTCTCTCTCTCTCTCACTCTCCGCTCCTTTGTAGAAGCGCACCAACTCACTTGCTATTCTCCACGATGTTTTATCAAACAAAATACAGTTATAAGCGAGTGAGATTTTCGGAGTAACAGCAGCGGCGGCGGCGGCGAAGCTTCGGTTCTTGAGATCCGAATGAAAATTACGGCTGCAGAGCTGCCGAAGAGGAAGAAGAAGGAGAAGAAGAAGACGGTAAAGAAGAATTAAATATATCGGGAGTGAAGAGTCATCATTAACTGCCAATCACTGCCATTCAGCGCTTGAGCCCTATAGCGAGCAACGAGGAAGGAAAGAGATGCGCTGGCGGACAGATGGAATTCTAATTATTTATCCAGAGCCTCTCGTAGTCTCCTCCCATTTCGTGTCCCTTCAGCGCCGCTGTTGCTGCCGTCGCTACTGCTGCAATACCCGGGTGTATTGACTAAATCTCTCTCTCTCTCTCTCTCTGGCTCTGGTCGCTCATTAGAATGCGCGCACATAGTCTTTTTCGCTTTAAAGAGTTCCAGGGATTTGACATTAAGCGCGGAAATATACAGGGCCGCCGCCGCATTTTCGTTTGCCAATGAGGCTTTAACTTTTAATAAACAAGTGTAACGCGCCCGGAAGCCATGGCAAAGTTTTTCTTTCGATCGCCGCGCCCGTGCAGAGAGAGTAAGAGAGAGAGAGAGTAGAACTGGCCAGATGAAAGGAAACAAGGCCCAGCTCGCGCGCGCTAATGGTTTCCACGTTTATACAGATTAGAACTTTTCGACGAGTAAGATAATTACAGCACCGCGCCGCGTTCTACTCGTTCAGTTTTTCTTTCTCGCTGCTGCTGCTGCTGCTGCCGCTGCTACTGCTGCTGCTTCGGCACCAACCGCTCGGACCGTCGGGTATTTAGTTTCTACTTTTTTATAATTAATACCTCGAATGGCAAATGAAGTTAACTGGACGGCGATTGCGAGGGTGGCGGCGGCGCAGGACTAAGTGCAGCACGTTGCCGGTGGGAGGAGGTCGCTGCGCCAGCGGGGAAAGAAGAGCGGCGCGGGGGCGAAAAGGTATTTTGTAAAATAAACACACGCCAAGAGCTTGGCTCGCAAACTTGCTCAGCTGTCCTCTCGCCTACGCGCGTCTTTCTTATTCTTTTTCCCCTTTTCTTTTCATCTAATTAAGTTCTGCTATTCGGTCACTGAAAGTTATGCTTATCAAAAACGATGATTCTATGTACTGCTAATTCCGTTGACGATGTTTTTATATCCGATTTGAGTGATGATAATTGTCATCAGCTGTATTACACGAGGAGCAAGTAAATTTTTAATTTAAACAAAATGCGACTGAAGAAGTCGTGTAGCTCACATTTCTCTCAATCGGTACTTCCTAAATAATTGAAGTTTTTAAATAAAAGTTAACTTTATATAGAATATATATTTTCATTTATATATGATTTCTATTTGAATATGAATATACATTTTCATTTATTTATGAATTTCATTCATAACTATCAATTGACCCGTATCAGCTTATATACAGATATTTTTCAGCTACATACTTTCCCCTCCGCTAAATGTCTCGACACACGAATCGCTCCTGTGTGCACCTATCGTGCACGCACGAATACATAAGAAAGAAAGGGACAGACAGATAGATAGATATATAAATACATAGATCGATATTCGCTTATTCTATATCGGTCAAGTTACTGTGAGTTATGAAATTGTCACAGCTTGTTTCGTATGTAATAATCACAATCAATAAATAAATCTAACTTTTATATAAAATTATAATACGCTCATTAGAAGTATACAATGATACCGAGTAAATCACTAAGCTGGGAGACTAGAAATCCAGTGCAAGAAGATGATTAGAAACTGCTACCTTAAAGCTGCACAAAGATGGATTGTTACGCAGCATTATTGGAAGACAGTACCACACACGCGCACCTTGAGACTGAAGATCTTATTCCGATTTCAGTACGCATGTGTGGAATACAGAGTTAGAGAGAGAAAAGAGAGAAGGAAGAGAGAGGAGCGAAAGAGAGAGAGAGAGAGAGAGAGAATTAAGACTCGCGAGCCGGCAATAGTCTGAAGAGTCATTGAGAACCCTCGTTACATGCTTTCGTCGTAGCAGGGAGCTATGTACACGCGCTCGTGCTGCACACACGTACACACAGAAACATTCACACTCGCGCATTCGCGGGGCTTTTCCTCGTCGCTCATTCCGCGTGTATATGTATACACGAGGGCGCACGAGCAATTACCGGCGGTGAAGTGCATAAGTGTTTTGCGAGTCGATGCCGCGCACACAGACTCTTTCTCTTTCTCTCTCCCTCTAAGAAAGTTCATCCCACCGTAAGAAGATCAATCGGACCGCCTATACATGCACGTCCACATGTATATCCACACGCGAGAAAGAGAGGGAAAGCGCGGTGTGAATATATATATATATATATATATATATATATAGCCGAGGACTAACGTATACACTGCACACGTATGTATATATATTAGAAGGCGCCTGCTGCTTGAAAGATCCAAGTCTCGCGCCATAATTTGCGGGATCAGAGCCGATCCAATCCGAAAGTCAATCAACGCGGCGCTGATTGGCAGTGCGTATATGTATACGGGTAGGCAGCAGCGGCAGCGGCCCGTCGAATGAATAGAGAGTGCGTGTCAATAGTAAATCAGGGTGCTCGATCATTCCGCCAAGAGAGACAGAGAGAGAGAAAGAGAGAGAGAGAGCGACTGGTTTACTTGCCGCTTCTGATGCTGCTGCTGATGCTGTTTTTTGCTTTCCTTCTTCTTTGCTGCTGTAGCTGCTCGTGTTTTTTTTGTTCGCTACGCCCCACTCACTCGCATACTCCTCCAATTTCGGCGAATTATCAAAGGGGCGCGCGCGCATACACTCGCTTATAACTCACTGCTCCTTTGAGATCGATTTGGCAAGAAAATATTTTACGCGTCCTCCTGTACCTTTTTTGCCTATATCTGACCCTCGTCGTCGCGTGCGTAAGTCTCGGGAGGGGATTTTTTTAGTATTTACCGTGTGCGAGACTATATGATCGAATGGAGATTCTATAGTGCATATTGTGCGTTTAGTTATTTTTGTTGTAGGTGCAGATTTTTCTAACTTATTGTATAAAATTATTGTCATTCTTATGAGTTTATTGAAATTTCGATGATTAACCAATATAATTATTACCCGATAGAACTCATCACACGACATATACTTTTAATCAGATCGGTGTTATTAGTCGCTAGTTACCAATAAATAGTTAAATAAATAAACGTAATTATGAAAAAAATTTTTCTTAAAATTTTTTTATTACTTATTTAAAAAGTAACATCATGTAGAAGATTAAATCCCAAAAATAAAAACTTCTTCTTTCAATTAAGTAAATGTATAGTAAAAATTTTGAAATACTTCTTTGATTCTACCTCAAGTCCTTTTACTAAACTATATCTACACTTTTAATACAACGCGAATTGCTCTCATACCCCATCCATTTGCCAGAAACATATAAATATTTTGAAAATACGATCGAGTCTATTCATTGAAATTAGCCGACGGGAGACAATAACAATTGTCAATTGCCTTTCAAAATCACCGACCTGACGAGTTGCTTTGGCTGAGAGATCATTGCTCTCGGCATTACGCATCGAGATCGACGATATAACAGGTCTATTTGCCGCGAGGTATACACAAAGACCCGCTTTTTGGCCCCTTTTTGTCCCGTCGTCGTCGTCGTCACCGTTACTTGCGCTCATCCTCGGTTATTCTTATACATTTCCATTTCTATCGGGCGCACCGTCGTTCTTTTATTTTTTTTCCACGTCTCTCTTACATTTTTTCAATATCTCGTGCTTATTCCACGCTCTGCTCTCTCTCTCTCTCTCTCTCTCTCTCTGCTACCCAGAAGCAGCAGTGGCAGCGGCAGCAGCAACAGCAGAAGCGTTCCCGTGCAGCACTATTGTTCCGCCATAAAAATGTCAGTCCGCGAATCTATAGTTACACGCATAAAGAATACAATGAAAGACGTATGGAAATGGCCAGAGAGATAGGTGCGCACCGGCGAGAGATTCCCTCTCCATCTCTCGCTCTCTCAGCTATACTCGTTCCTTTTTGTGCAGTGCAGCGAAGCTCGCGCGGTTTTGCCAACCGACGACAGCGACAGCCCATAGTACACCGCACTCGAATACACTTGTCGTGCACATTTAAACGCAGTAATGACGCATTGTTATGAATTATCAGCCCTCCTCCTCCTTCTCCTCCCTCGAGCGCTCCACATCGCTCGGCACCGCCCAATGCTAATTACCGAAGGATAAAAGGGGGACATAGAGACTGAAAGGAGCGAGTTATAAGCGGCCGCGACTCTCGGGAAAAACAGTCGAGAGAAAAGTGCACGACAATTTTTGCCGACTACGTCGCCGTCGCCGCCGCCGCCGCACACGTACACGCGAGCGTTTCTTTTTCGTCTCTTCTTCTTCCCGCGCTTGTGTTCCGCGTGTGTGTATACTGATCTAGTTTCCGCGTATAGGAGAGAGAGAGAGAGAGAGGGAGGCGGTTTAAGCCCGCTCGCGACGTTTCTCTCGGCGAATTTTTTCACACATGCACACAGTCACACATACAGTCACACGCGCGTCGCTGCTGCTACTGTCACCGCGGGCTTTTTTTATGCTTCGCCGGCGGGATCTTGTAAATACTTTGCTTTGTATCTTGCGCGCGCGCTGTATTTTTGCGAAGAAGCGAATATAATGTAGCGCTGTGTGCAGTACGCGCGATTTTTCTTCGCTGTGGTCCGCGTGCGTTATAATTATCTCGCTATACGCTCGTGCGGGGAAAAACATTCAGCGCTCTTCTGGAAATTTGCGGGTGTGCACTGGGAGATTCGGAGAACAGTTTAATTCCTTTCGTTTCATTATCCAACCGGTGGCTTTTTAAATTAGGTGACATTCGCGGCGATCGTATATATAATTATCGATAATAAATAGTTATTATTGAAATTGGCGGAAAAACGTTTGTACTCTGAACTTAAATTTAACTCATGTTTTACAAAAATAGTGCATTTTTCAAATTAAGAGAATTTCCTGCGACTGTTGCTACTGATTCAAGTTACGGAGTATAAATATATCGAGTAATAAATAAAAATTCTCGCTAAACTTTTCAAAGACAATTCGCAGAGGAAAAACGGTGGTATATACCTGTTATCTTCAGCGATTTTTCCAACAGTCAAAGAAACGGCGCGATTATATTATTTGATAAGCCAAATTGTCTCTTCCCTGTCTCGCGCGCTTCCAGCGGAGTCACGGGCTTTTTCATGCAAACGATTTAATTGACCGATCGCGCCTGTGTCCCCAGAGATTCTTGCGATTCGGCTCGCGCACCCGCGCGCGAGAGAGGAAACGAGCGCTTCTGAAGCGAAATAAAGAAAAAAAGCAGAGCAGGAAGAAAGAAGCGGAAGGAATAAGAAAAAAGACCAGGGGGAAAAGGGTTAGGAGAACGAAAGCGCTGCACGATCGGCCAGTAGAGATCTCGCCTCCTTATCTTAATTATTTCGGAAAGTTAATTAGTTTTTTCCTCTCGGCCTCGTCCCGCCGTACACCCCTTTGAGCATTTACTCCCGTTCTGGAATCTATACTCTATCTTTCCCCCGGTTTTCCTTCTCGCCCCCCCCCCCCCGCGCATCTCGATCGCGAAACTAAGAGCGCGCTTTTTTGCGTGTATTTCTTAATTACTTCCTCGATCGGGTGCTGGTGGGAGTGAGAGGCTGTCGTCGTTGCTGCTGCCGCTGCCGCTGCCGCTGCCGCTGCCGCCTTAATTAATAAAGTATTCATCCTGAATTATCAAGCCTTATTCTCATCGGCTATTGAAATGTTTTCCCTTTCATCGCTCTCCACGCCGCCCGCGGCCGTATCAAAATAAGGCTTATATACATTGATCATCCTACGGCAGCAGTCTACTCTCATATACATATAGATGCTACGCAACGACAATCTACGCTATCGCTTTTAATAGCAATATATACACACTTCTTTAAAGGTTCAATCCGTGGGACGCTTTAATATCGCACGCATCCTGTCGCAGCGCGGGGACAATAAAAAAGTTGGCTCGCATGGAAAAAAGAAGCAGAGCGAGCGAGTGAGTGAGTGAGAGAGAGAGAGAGGCGGGCAAAAAAAGAGAGCCGCGCGAGCAAAGGCCGACGAGACTGTTTTAAAGTAATGAAAAATTAATAGCTATGGATATGTGCGAGCATAATGAGAGTGGCGGTGGCGAAGGGACGGGAGTATAGGGAGAAACGAGAGCTGACGTTTGTCGCCTTGTGCCTCTACCTCGTCGCATATATACATACATCGCGGCGAGGCGTCATCGTGCCAGGCGTCGCTCGAGCGAGCGACAAGGACAGCCGATCGTTTTCGAGCAGCGGCAGCACGACGACGAGGGCCTTTTCGCGACAGAGAGAGAGAGAGAGAGAGAGAGAGAGAGAGAGAGTGCGAGCGCCTGCCACACGCTTTTACAAAGGGCGTTTTTAGAATATTGATATCGAAGTCGCCGAGCGTGCACAGCTTTCTCTCTCTCTCTCTATATCTCTCTCTGCGCGAGCGTACAACAAGCCGTGGGCTATCTTTCTTTCTGGCCCTTTTATCATTACTTGCACACTTTTCGATGAGATGTATATGAACGTATAGTATACACTCGCTTACCGAACTCTCTCGCGCCCAAGCTCGCCGGTTTTTACATATATATGTGTGCCCGCGCGCTTTCGCTTTGCTCTCAAGTAATGGCACTTTTAATAAAACTATATACAGAAATATGCCGGGGCAACTTTACCTCGGCGAACCTTCGTTCGCTTCTCTCTTTTTTTAGTCTCGCGTTAGCATAAATATGCGAAATTATCAAAGGGTCACTTTCTTTGTGTGCTGTGTTATACGTTTTCTATCGAATAGATGCACGCGTGATTTAAAATCTTGCTTGCAAAATGTAAAGAAAAGGATAAAATGAATGTAAAGTTCTAACATTAATAATATAATAGAATTATCCATTTTTTCTTATTATAAAGAATTCACAATCGTTAATTTCCAAGATTTGATTTTCATTTGAGCGAAAGGGCTAAGAGCACATCGAATCTCGGCGTTTATACAGTCAAGAGGGAAGCTCGAGGCTCTCGACGAGGCGCATGAAAGAGGAGAGCAGAGGAGAGCAGCGGAGACGGAGGGGGGGGGGGAGCTAAAAATTAAAGCCAATGACAAATTCACGTCTTACGAATAATTGACATAAATAAAAGAATAATAAAGGGACTGGTCGGGTAAGGAAGAATGAAAAGCAAAAGGACAAGGCACGCCAGACCCTCGACATCTGTAATTAAATGAAAACAAAACGGAAGTAATCGTACACCCTTCGAAACTTTTTTTTTATCTTCACCGACGGAAATATAACGGGACACGACTATATAGGAATGAAAACCAATGAATTAAATATTAAATTAATTTGTTTTTGCCGTTCCGAAACGTAATATGTATACAAACCTACAAAATAATGTAATAACAAAGATGTCAACTACATTCCTTTTTGATTTAGCGCAAAACAGCGTGTTTGGATAAAAATAGGCCCCCCTCCCACTTATAAAGTCATAAAGCAAATTTAAAGCCCGTCACTACTCATCTTTAATCTCGTAAGAATATTAAAAAAAAAGCCCTGATATCTCGGTGCGTGTAACCGCCAGCTGAAGATAATCTCGTGCGATCTGCGAAATAACACGCGATACAGTGGAATTTAATATTTTTTATCGTCTGACTGTGACGTATCGCTTTGAGAATAGGAGGAGAGAGAGTCTCGGCTCGAGAATCCTTCGGCCCATTACAAATGCATCCCTCGCTTTCATCGAAAAGCACTAGCAAAGACATCACAAAGCGATCTGAGCCGCGGCGGCGACAGATCGAGCGAGGCAAGCAATATGCCATCAAATACGCGTAACCATCAATATTCCTGGCCTCCCTCTTTTCCTCTGCTTTTTAGGGAAGAGCATATCCCGATTGCTGACGCCGTCGCCGCCACCGCCGCGACCGACGTCTTTCTCCCCCTCGTTCTCTCTCTCTCTCTCTCTACTTTCTCTCTATTCCTCTCTGAAATGTTTTACATTGCAAAATCAATGCAGACATCCATCGGCTTTTGCCGCTCTCAGCCCTCCTCCTTTTTCGCCGCTTATCGTCACTCGCATCCCTCGTTTTTTTCCTCCTCCTCCTAGTCTTCGCTTCCGGTAAATCACACAATTATCGAAAACGCATTTCAGATGGTGCGCTTGACGCTTCGGCGAGCACGAAGAACAAATATCTGCGAAAGAGAGAGAGAGAGAGAGAGAGAGAGAGAGAGAGAGCGAGATACACATCAAACGACCGAGTTTTCACTCTGCTAAATACATCGCGCCGATCTGATTTCGCGCCGCACAGTCTTTTTGCCCTTCTTCTCTCTCTCTCTTCTGTACATATCCATCTGTTCGCAACATATTTCGATGCAAAATCTTTGCCTCGCCCGAACGATTTGCGATTCCAATTTATGAGCTTTCACTCGTACACCGCGCGCGATAATTCCGATTTATAAAAGGATCGTGTGAGCGTGTATGTGTGCATAATTAAAAATAATTGCAAGCTCGGAAAGAAAGAAAGCAGGCCAGCACGTCTCATAAGAGCAAGAACAAAGCAATGCTCTTTTCAATTTTAATCCGGTAAACGAATCACTCTCTTTGGCTCGCTGGCTCGGACTCACCAAGACGAAACGCAATCAAGTCTGTTTTAAATACCGCAGCGTCTTCTTTCGCTCTTTTCAGGCGGCGTCAGTGGGCCGATAAAAAGTCACTTCGTGGATTGGGTAATAAAGCTCCAATCAACGGCTTAATTATTCGATTACCGCGGTAGGAGGAGGAGGAGGAGGGCGTGTAGTGAGTCCCGGCTCTGAAAGCTTATATCGACCCGCGGGGGTGGGATCAGTTAAGTGAAGCAAATCGACACCAAAGCGAATGAAACCAAGAGAAAGAATACGGCATGGCACTAGCTAAGAGAAAAGAAAGAGAGCAAGTAACGGGGAGGAAAGAGAGTATAAACGAGGGTGGAAGGAGAGGGGAATTGGAGATCTGCTCACCGACAGCGGCAGTATCGTATATACGACCGTGAGCCGCGAGGCTTAAGGAATCGAACGTAATTAGAAATAAATAGTATAAGGGGGTCGCTTTTGCCTCGCTGCAGAGAGCCTCCGCGCCCAGGAGCGTCTTATTGTTTTAATTAAAAAGGGAGGGGGGAGGCGAGACGCGGTGCGCCGAGCGAAAGCCTTCCAGAAAGTCTTCTTTCTCTGATAGGATTGAGAGGCACTTGGAGCGTAAACTGGAAACAACAACGGAAACAAACCAGTCGAAGTCACGCCTCGATTGAGATAAAGACGCTCGGGCTTCGCTCTCTCGCTGCTTATTAGTTCGAGGCTTATTTTACTTCCGCTCGTTTTGCTAAATCCTTTCTCTCGTTTTGCCAATAAAGATGGGGTGGGAGCTGACTGCAGCACGACACCCGGACGAATCCTTCCTCATTAATTCTCAGGCCTCCAAAAGATAGTGTTTTTCCTTCCTTCTTCTTGCGCGTATACTTGGGAGGATCGCGCTAGCTGATAATTTCATTCCTTAATTTTAGCAGTCGACGTTACCGCGGCTACGAGCGTCACGTGCGCTTGACAGCTGATACGGCGTCAACTCGGCATCGACTATTTTTATGGCCGCGTTTTACGGGCTTTAACGCGAGGATAAACGTCGCGGGGGTATTGACTGCAGGGCCCTGCCTATATTGAAATACATATTTCATGCCTTGCCGTGATGGCTTTAAAGTCTCATAATGCCCTCGTCTCCTCCTCGTCACGCGCTTCTCTTCCGTTCGCACAAAGGAGATGAGATATATTGGTAATTCTCTGTCTTTCTTTAGTCCGCGCGTTTATGCCCAAATCCTCGCTGCTATCTCTTCATTTTCGTCCCTCGATATACCACCAACAGCGACGAAGACAGAAAACACTTTGAAGTGCTGTAAAATATGCACATCTCGTAGACGTTGCACTATATATTATATACGCGTATATGTATATAATGGGTTTGGCAAAAGACGCGTAATATCGTTGGCCGAATCGGGCTCTGCGCCATAGTCGATGCAGCTGGATGATGTTCGTCAAGGAAAGTTTATTAGATATTTTCCTTCAATAGGATAGAAATGCAAATAGACAGTCGTCAAGTAACTGCCTTTCCGTCGAGGGTATAGGAGTGCGCGAACTGCGAGAGCGAGAAAAAGGACGGGAGCGAGCTGAGGGCAAAACGCGGAGAGAGAGAGGGAAAGTCAACTACAGTGGGCAAAGACGGAAGATTGTCTGAGTACCAATATTGAGCCACGGTAAAAGTTCACTTCTCTCTCAAACTCTACTCCACTTCCTCCTCCTTTTCTTCATCTACTCCCGGCTTCCTCCGCAATGAGTGTAGCAGAATATTGCATTTTGCCGTGTGTTTTCTGCTGCTACACTGTACTGTGCGATAGATCGCCGGTATAGTCGGTGTTGCGAAATCTTCTCGGCTCGATGAATGAAGCAGAATAAAACGAATCGGGGACCGTCGCGTCGACGCGATGACTCACGCTTCGACTTGCTGGGGATTAATGACCACTCAACGGCGGCTTGGGCTATTAATATGATCTCACTTCCTCGTTCGAAGACGCGCGTGAAAACTCGAGCATGCTAGCGACTGATTTCGCTATACGATTATTTGCAATTATTAGCTCAGCTCGAGTCCTCCATTCCGAAGATTCTCGTTTTTCTTTGCTTTTGTGCCTCTCGCCAATGAGGAAATAAAAACGATACGCCGTTTGCGTGTAAAAGAGCTGCATCGAATAACGAGTTTTCTTGCAAAATGAATTTTGCGGAAACGAATATTGTTTGGTCTGTGTGAGTGTTATATATTTTCTTTGTTTTGTTGCGACTATACGTGCGGGAACTCGTAGCTGTGGAGCTGTGCGTGTGTGGAAAGAAAAACTGGCAAGTGTCGTTTTTTTCGCTGTGCTTCCAGCTCGACGGATGCCATTGCGCGGCGAAAAAGCGGCAGAAAAATATTTAGCGAAATCTACATTTTTATTCCGAGTAAACAAGAAGGAGCTCGGAAAGTACGAGAGTGAATGGAACGGGTTATATACGCATTACAGCGGCGTACTACGCGATTTTCCCTGATACTTTTGCAGGCTGAATTTTATAACTTTTTTTCCTATTAATTAGTTACGCGCTTATAGTTCTGAATGAGCTCGTAGCTGAGAATCGTTTCTACGACCGAATCAATGAACAGCTTCTACGATGCGCTAATAAAAACCAATAGCGCGAAAAAAGGGGGATATAAACTACGACAGCGTTTCATTCTTAACGTCTCGAATTAGTCGGAGCAACAGCTGCAGAGTTCGTCGAATCGATGATGGAAGTCGATGCGAAGGTCATGCGTATAGATTATTGACGCATGCCGCAATTGACACCCTCGTCCAAGAATAACCCGGGGTCAAGTGGCAAGAAGTCGCCGATGATCAGCGGATGACCGACTCTTGCGGCTCGATGACGCTTTTAGAAATCGCATCCTTCTCCTCCCGCTTGACTCCGCTGCAGCTACATGCACATTTTGCTCATTCACAGCAACGACGAGCTGACATTATCTGCGATTATTTTTACGCGCTCGGTTATGCTCGTAAAGTCGCGCTGCTTCGATCATTCATTATATAGCCTGGATATATAAGCTGATGGTGCTTCTGAAAAGCGCTTTAATAAGTCATTTGAGAGATGTACGGTATTGGGATTGTGAAAGAAAGCGAGTTTGCTGCTGCTCGAGGCAAAGGGAGGGTATACATGGTAAGTCGACAAATAATGTGATGTACTGATTACACGATCAAGTGCTGGGCGCCCAATCTCGCGTACGGGGGAGGAGGTTGTGTGCCTCTCTCTCTCTCTCTCTCTCTCTCTCTGTATGTGTGAGTGTGTGTGTGTGTGTGTGTGTGTGGGTGGGCGAAGGCGAACAGCTCTTATAAAATATTGATTACGGTTTTATTGTAAATATACGAGGCAACGCAGAGAGAAAGAGAGAGAGAGAGAGAGAGAGGAGCGCGGGCGTGTAGCGCGTCGCTCGGCTTTGGCTTTGTAGGAAGTTGGAAAACTCGACGAGTGGATTAATATCGCGGAGCTCTCGTTACTCGTTGTTGATTTTGTCTGTCTCTAGCGCTGCTGTAGCTGCTCTGCACCCGCCCCTCGCGGTGGAGCTCACCTTCTCGTCCTTTCTCCACCACCACCTCCTCCTCCTCCTATAGCTCCTCCTCGCCTCGCTCCTACAGCTGCTGCTCCACCTTCGCGAGAAGCTCAAATGTCTCTAATGAACCGGCTTGTGTGCTTATATCTGCGGCCGCGTAACCGCTCAGCCAGCGAACCAGAGAGAGAGAGAGAGAGAGAGTCCTGACGCGGCTGTGGAGCGCGCAAGCAAATAAAGCTCTGATGTAAATAAAAAAATTCCTTTTTCCATATGCATAAAATCCTTAGAACTCGCCGAAGCTCCAACTTTTTCCTTCATTAATATCGTGAATGATACGCTGATACGCGGGGAAAATAGTTTTCTTTTTTTTTTAATGAAAACCCGCGCACCTTCTACTTGATAAATTTGCGCGCAGCGCTTTTTTATACAACTTTGCTTTTTCTCAAACTATGGCCCGTTTACACTTTGTCCTCGACCCGAGATTTGGAACGCTCGATATTTATTCGAAATAAATGCGTGTAAACAAAGTACCCGGTGAATGTGGTTTAAGCGTGATTGTTGTTCAAATGAATGACTTTCATTAATCGACCCAAATTTTTTTTTTTCGTATCGACCTAATCAAACATCGTTAGATATGGGAATAGCATTCGGCTCTCTTACACCGCAATAAAGGAAAGTGCTCTGTTGATTGAACCACGGCACATCACTGCACTTTGACGCAAAAAAAAATAGTTTTTTTTTAATTAAAAATTTGGTTTAACGATCCGAGGCTCTTTGCATCTGTACGAGGATCTTAAAGTCCACTCAATCTTTCTTAAAATATGCGAATCTTGCGCTTTACGCAGCGAACGGGTTAAACTGTTTGTCGTTGTCCTTTTTCTCTCTCTGACCAAGAGACCTACCCCATCTCCTGTCTACTCTTTCTCAAAATAATGCATTTTTCGCGACAGCTTACGGACTATGACAAAATTAAAATCCGCATAAAGTAAGCATGCGGGAGAGCAGCGAGAGAAAAAGAAGGAGACGAGCGGCGCAAGATTAGTTAGTTTATGCCTCCGGCCTCGTGATTGCGACGCATAATCAAGCGGTGGAAAAATAAAATAAATAAATGTACGCGAGGAGTTAGGGAGATTGAGCAAGTATTTTCAAGTCAAAAGCCAGTGCGCACCAGAGAGTGAGAGAGAGAGAGAGTGAGTCGGGAGCAACTCGGAAATTGGCGTGGAATCAGGGAAAGGACGGAAGGGCAGCATGCTAATTTATGGCACCCAGGCGCTCCATTACGAATATTTATCCGCGGCGAGTTTAATCTAAACTTCGAGAGTCTACCGAGGACTCGTCCCTGCCTCTCTCTCTCTCTCGCTCACTCTCTCCTCCACAACTCCCTCGTTTCGTCTCTCTCTCTCTCTCTCTCTCTCTGCACTACCGCGACCTCCAGTCGCTCGCGTCTTAACGACGTATTGTCTCTACGACTTATCAAAACAATTCATTGTGCTCGGCGACGTCTGCTTGTCTCTGCTTGTTTCTCCCTCTCTCCCTCTCCCTATTTTGCCTCTGGAAAAATTACCTGCTCTATGTATGCCTTGTATGTTATAAGGAGAATAAGCCTCCTGGCTAATCGATTTTCCTCCCTCCTTCTCTCTCTTGATTGAGCCGTCGAATCGTTATTGCGGATGTTCGTGAAAATAAGTTTCGCGTGAATCTTGTGGGCTCCGGAATTATGCATACTGTACGTATACATCGAACGATTGCTTGGCGTAATGTTCTTATATATAGTGGGATAATCTTGGGTGCGAGAGAGAGAGAGAGAGAAGGAGAAAGGGGGGGGGGAGTCTGAGGCAAGTCAAGCTCCGCGCGCTTGTTATCCGAGCGGTTATACGGCCCTTATTTCTCACCACCCCATTTTTCCGATGCTCTTTTGCATATTAACAATATCGTTCCACCGCGGGGCTATACGTATATACTTATACATATATATATATACACAAACGGCCTTCCGCGAGTATAAAAATTATTGAGCCAATCCGTCCTCTTTTCTTCGCCCCCCTCGAGAACCTCATGTTCATATACAGCTATATTACGCGACGATTGTTTTCTATCTCGCTCCCGACTTTCGAATGCTCTGCTGTCGCTGCCTTTACGCGTCTTACTCGAGTCTCGTACTCTTTGCTTCTTTCTCCCTTTCACTTCTGTCCCTCCGGTCCGAGATCTTGGCTCGCTCTTTTTTACGATACTGCCAATTACACGCCTGTTTGGATTCACTGTCCCGCGGATATTGCACCTAGGGCATAAATTTTGATGGCCACCGAGATTTTTTTCCATTTCTTCGGTTGCATGCTTAGAGGGGATACGGTCAATATCGACTTCTGTGTTCATCCCTCAGATGTTTAACTACGATATGGTTTTCAATTAAATTCTTTATTTTTATCAGTCGTTAAATTTAAATAGAAAAAATTCAACTCTATAGTGTAGTACTATACTCTATAGAATAAAACATTTTCACTTTAATAAAAATGTTTTCGAGATTTTATTGTAATGCATTTTATTAGCAAAAGCACATGTGCTTTTCTAATTCCTGCAGAAAATTAAGGATTGTGGAAACGGAGCTTAAACCGATCGGAGAATGGAATGTACGGTAAGTAGCTGGGGCAGAATACACAGAGGATTAGCCATGGTGAATAAGTCAAAAGCAAAGGCAAAGCGGCGTGCGTGCGCGAATTGAGTCAGCCTCGAGTTAATTGCCTGCTCGATAATAGGAAATTCCTCGAAACTTGGTATACATATAGCGGATATATACGCGCGTATACATGCGTTTCCCTTTTGGGATGCTGGGCGAGAGCATAGGCGAGAGACCGAGAGAAGGAGGAGGAGGAGGAGGAGGAGGAGCAGGCGGAAAGGGGGTCAGAGGGGGTCTAGGGAAATAAACCGCTATTAATCCACATCGGAATTGAGTGTTACTAGGGGATGTAACCCGGGATTTGCGGCAGCTCGGGTTAAAATCTCTTCCGGTACTATCTCAGGAATATCTCGGCGGGGAAATCGGCCTGATCCGTTCGGCCAAGGGCCGAGGTTATACGAGTGTCGGACGAAGAAGCGTAAAATAAGAGAGAGAGAGAGAGAGAGAGAGAGAGAGAGGACTGGCTCATGTAGTTCCCTCTTTCGACTCTGCCGAAGATTAGTCCGGCCGATCCTCAGATGCGGCTTCAGTTTGCTTTATTGGCTCGGAGGCTGCGACGCTGGGCTCCCGTACTCGATCCCCGCCGCGCGTTTGAAAGAGATACGTAATTGGCGCCGTGCAAAATCGCTTTCGCTACCGAAACCGAGAGAGAGCTGATATTGTGAGCGCCAGCCGAGAGAGAGAGAGAGAGAGAGAGAGAGACAACGTCCCGAGACGCTTTATCGGACGCGGGCATCGCGCGACCGGAAAATGAGATCTTCTACTTGCTCGAGCCCACAACTCCTGCTTTATTTATACATTGACTTTTTCGGACAGCTTCCCCTTTTACTTTATTTAATTGCCAACCATTATCTTCGCTTCTGGTTGGCTCTTTTAATTTGCTATAACTTTTGAACTGTGAAACTAATTCACTTTTGAGAATCTAATCAATGTTTTGTAAACAAATAAAATTAGTTGTATATAATTTGATAGCAGTAATTGAACAAAATTATTTATCAAAGAAATCATGTTTTGGTGAAATAATGATTTATGAAGCTGTTGTAATAGCAGTACAGCGAAACAATTAATTAAGCGATATCAGTTAAGCAGCAGCAGCCGAGGCTAGAATGAGAAACGCTTCCCGATGAAATTGCGCTCGCCGCGCGTAGGGAAAAGGGCGGAGATTCGATCACGCGTCGCAATATGTCTTGCAGCGTCAAGCCTGTATAAGTGAAAAAAAAGGTTTCCCTTCCTCGCCGATATAGTCT
Organism: Megastigmus dorsalis; assembly: GCA_900490025.1. Classification (NCBI taxonomy): domain Eukaryota; kingdom Metazoa; phylum Arthropoda; class Insecta; order Hymenoptera; family Megastigmidae; genus Megastigmus; species Megastigmus dorsalis. The sequence goes on from UELU01147750.1 coordinate 19,386, forward strand.
CGGGAGAGCTGCCGCTGTACCCGCGCTTCCAGGATTCAAGTGGATTAATTGGTCGAACACTCGCGAGGGTTCTTTTCTCTGCCTTCGCTTCGGTCCACCCCCGGTGTGTCTTCCTCCTCCCCATTGAATTACTTCCTGATCTTGGCGGTGCACTGCACAGTTCGCTTCAGTTCGCTCGTCGCCCGCCCCGATATCTTACGTTTCGGGTCACGTGAAAGAATAATTTTCAATCGACGTGACGTCGAGCTCCCTCGTTACGTTCAATTAAAAGTAAAATAAGCGCGTATCGCTATTAACGGCGCCTCGGTGCATTATTAAGAGATGTTTAATGCTTCTGCGGGCATTCATTCGGTTTCCCCTTTTCTCTCGCTCACTTTGTGCAGTATACACCGTTTCTCTCTCTCTTTCTCTCTCCCCCATTTGTCGCAATTCTTACAAAACTTCTTTCATTTCTCGCGGATTGAACGCTACAGATATTTCATTTTAATCTCGCGCAACTTCACCGGTTTGTCGGAGATGGCGACATGGACTCGGCTCTCCGCGCGCGAGTTTCTTTCTCTCGCTGCCGCGTTACTTTTCTCTCTCTCTCTCTCTCTCTCTCTCTCTCTCTATAGCAGCTCTTTCCCGCTGTTGTCCCACCCTATAGAATCCCACCTTCGCGATATTTCTTAATTAAATATAGCCTCAAGTTAAAAATGAAATTAAACAGAAGGCGGCCGCGGCGGCGGCAGCGCTGCTGCTGCTTTTTCCCTTTCTACCGTCGACAATGTCTGACTGGTTGGTTAGTCGCTCTGCGCGCGAGAAGCAGTCCTATACCAACCTCCACGTCGGCGTACATATTTCACGTCGTAATAATTAAACCGTCGGCTATGCGAGCGACTATGAGTTTCATTCTGTATTCTCGCGCCGGAGAGAGGGAGAGGAAGTACAGGAAGAGAGTAGCAACTTGCGCGGCGTCTTTCAACGCCAAGGCCACGGCGATCATCGCTACGTATATAAATGCGGAGAAAGCAAATTTATTAATAAGCCTCTTTTATCAATTTTTTTTCGCTTGCCTCTTTATATTAGATTCAAAATATTACTTCGCGCAGCAGAAGCTTGCTCACAAAGAAAAATAATTATATGCATAAAGGCTTATAGCTTAACAATAATGTGACAGTATGTATTACTTAATCAATATTTTTAAAGCATAATAAATTAAATAACTAAAACCGCAAAATAATGAATATTTTTCGTCAAGCATTCTTTCAATGTGTACGTATTATGCACACGTCCACCTCCGTGACAAACAATTCTTCTCACAAACGCTCCACTTCGTCAGTCCTAAAAATAAAAGGTGTCGCGCGGAAAAGGGGCCAGAGTGCAGGCAGAGAGAGAGAGAGAGAGAGAGAGAGAGAAGGCCGCGGTTTGCAGCACTCGCGGCGAGTGGGCAAGTAGGGCGCAAAATCGATTTGGCCGCATCAGCAGCAGCAGCGGTGAGATGCAGCAGGCGCGCTCGCGCTGTCAACGGCATGGAAATCGAAGACAACAGTCACAGATAGAGGGAGATAGGTGACTATATACAGAGTATCGAGGAATATCTGACGCCCGCGGGCGGCTAATTTTGGCGAGGATATCGTCGACGCTCCGCTGATTATCAATTGCGTTGTCAATTACAGCTAGCGTCGTATTCCGGGCTCTCGCGCCCGGCGCGGCTCCTGCCTCCAGCCTCTCGACCGGCTATATGTATAGCTCCGAAAGCTCCGATCCCCAACAGCAGCAGCTCGATCGTACCGACGAATTATTTAATTACCGCGATCTATCAGCCGGAGACGTCAGCCACCGGTCTATAATGCATGATCGATACGCGAGCAGCGAGCAACCTGCAGCCTGCCTTCCTGCAGTCGACCTCGAGAGCTAAAGTGCAACCCCGCCCCCTTTTGCAAGCACCTGTCAGCGGAGATGAGATTATTGTGTGCGATTTGCTTCAGTTTAATTCCTTACCATTTTCCCATTTGATTTTCGCAGGTGACGAGGTGTTGGTATTGAGCATCGTTTACTTCTTTAACTTTATGAATTTTAAAGTGTGATTGCTAATGATTGTTCAGTATCTCTCAAGTGCAGTATCGTCTGTGTTATTTTTATGCTAATTTAAACGACATCAAGTTAAAATTCACTAGGAATGATTCCTGAATTTTTTTCAATATTTTTATTTACAAGCCTTTCACAAAAGTGAGAAGATCAAATAGATGTCTCGATTTCTTTTGATCAGAGTAACTCTCAAAGTATATAGGCTTTAATGGATACCGCGATTGTTTGTACTTTTCATTTCATCCGTCGGCTACAGTGACGTAATAAAAAACGGGTGTCGCTCAACCTCAAAGCGATTGAAGGAATCGGTCTTTGATGCGCCACGACTAATTTCGCGCTTCGAGTCGAAGACCGACGGGTGACTGCGAGTAGCGGCAGCAGCAGCAGTTCCTCTTTTCTACTTGGCTTGTACATGAGACTCTGCTCATCGACGCGGCAGACTAATTCGCATTCCCCTTGAGATCCGCTTTTGGCGACGAGTATAACGGCTTTAGAGAGGCGGGGGGTGGATAAAAACGTCGGCGTATCGGCGGCATTGGACATAAGCGGGTGGTGCGCGGATGTAGACCGCGAGCAAAAGAGGCGAAGCAAGAAATTGATATAGCATAGAAAAATGAATTGCTCCCACCCCCCGTTCCTGCGCAGCGCAGCATCCAGCTCTTTTCCTTTTTTCCGGCCCCTCCTCCTCCGCTTCCTCTCTGTGTCGACGCTCGCGCGCTTTTGCCCCGGCCCCTCTTTACCGAAGAATATTCCACGGCAATCTGCCCGCGCCTCGCTTTTTATGCTTTTTATGCTCATTTTCAATTTTGCCCCTCTCCCGCACCTTCCGCATCTCCGCCAAACCCAAGTCGCCCTAGGTTTTCCCATAAAACCTGTATTACCATACCCTCCTTTACTCGCTCCTCTCCTCTCTTCTGCCTTTCCTTTTCTATTATTCCTTTTTCTTTTTATTCCGGTATATCTACTTCTTTTCCCTTACCCGACAACCACCGCATACATAAACTGAACGCAAAATAATTCCCGTCCTACGAGAGTATATATGCAGCGATGCTAAGGATTTTTCTCAAAGTCAAAATTTTCGAAGCTGTATGAACAGGAAAAGATTCTTCCCCCGCGCTTGCGTTTAATTTCCATTTTTGTGGTCGTAAATAGCGAGCGCAAGAGCTGCGCGTACTTGCCGGGCGCAGAACAAAAGCTCGTTCAATTGATATTTTAATGATCCGTGCGAAAAAGTCTTGGCGCAATCGCCGGGCGTTGCGGGGGGAGGTGCGAGTGCGGGGCGTCGAAGACAAAGGAATTAATGGAAGCCGCAGACCGGTAAGCTGCGCTTTCCACTCGCTTCTGCAACCCTCGCTCGGGTCCGTGTTCTCTCGCTGCTGGCTTTTCTTCCTTCCTTCCTGCCTTCCTTACCTCTCGTCTCTCGAATCTTGCGCGGTTCGGCGCCGCCCGGCCATCAATACCAAGCGCGGGGCCGCAGATTGCGCGCGGCACGTCAAACGCCATCGGTTATAATTTATTTAAATTAGCCTCGGTATTATTCATTAAAAAGTTACGGCCACGACTTTCCACGTCCCTTTTCTCTTTCGCGCGCGCGCTCGTTTATTCCACTCTCCTATCCTTCCTTTTCTCTCGCTCGCACCTCTTCTTTTTTTTCAAGGAGGAAGCCTGTTTAACGCTTCAACACTTCGCTGAGATTCGAGCTTTCCGATAACTTTTGCTTCCTCGTGATTTAAAGAGCTGGACGTTATTTTAGAGACCTTCATTTTCTACTCGACTGAAATTTAAACTTTTACTGGGCTGAATTTAAAGAGCGAATGAATTGAGGCAATTTATAACTATTTTAATTGTATAAAATAATGTCGATAACGTGAGAATTTTAAGCTTTTAACTCGAGACTAAATCTTTTATTTTGATTCGCTGACATGTATTGTGATGACAAAACTTCAATAGATTCATACGAGTAAAAGGGCTATCCTTTAAAACCCTTGACAAAAATAACAGTGATTCACTCATCGAATAGTCGCTAAAAATCCGAAGAACCAATAAAATACCTAAATCAACGCTCGCCGCAGCTCGTATCCATCCATAGTAGTATAAGAGAACTGATACTCGCTCGCGATGAGAAAAAAAGCCTTTGACTCAAGCTATACAGACTCGCGCTTGTGCTTGCGTTACGTAATGAGAACAAGCGTTTCTGGCATAGCGAGTACCTACGGTTCTGGAAAAAATATGTGAAGCAACAGCGGTAACGGCGGCGGCGGAAGCGGCGGCCCATCCTTGGAGAGGGGTTGCAGTTGTCGCGACGCGTTACGTCTCCTCCGCTCGCCACCTCCAGCTCTGCTCGGCGCGATACATATATCCCGCGGTATAGGTAGTGTAAAATCCGCCTGCACACGTACGCGCAGCCAACACAGAGAGAGAGAGAGAGAGAGAGAGAGAGAGAGAGAGAGAGAGAGAGAGAGAGAGCAGGACGCGCGAGCATAAGCATGGAGCTTGAGCAAGGCTTGAATTTTAATTATTTTCTCTTTGGAAGGGTATAATATTTCAATGCTCGGCCACTCGAGCGCTCGCTGCTGCTGCTGCTGCTGTTGCTGCTCTACACGCGGGCTCTCCTCCTCGACGCCATCTCTGTCGAGTAATGTTATTATAATTGTACTGGCGTTCCGTAGCTTTTCCGCGCGTACGTACGAGGCGAGAGGGGGAGAGAGGGGGTGAGAGGGAGAGAGAGGGAGAGAGGGACAGAGGGAGTTGGCGCTGCTCTCAGAGCTTGGTCATTTCCTTGCTCGCGTCCGTTCCCTCTCCCACTCTCACTCGTCCATCCCTCGGCCTGCACGTTCATTTCAGCTCAACCGTCTCTGCGGAGCCTCTCTTTCTCTCTCTCATGTGCGCGGAGGGCTGTACGGCGGCGGCGGCCGGCTTTTTTACACGGGGCTCCGCGCGCCCGCCTCCTTCGACGGAGCTGCCGCTGCTGTTGCGCGCCGCGGCCTTTTTTGCCCCGGCTCTCCTCTGTCCCTTATGTAACAACGCTCGTTTGACGCGCGGCTCCACAGTCCGCTGGGCATTGTACCCACAATTAAAACGTCTAGCACGCTGAAAGACGTCGTTTATTTTTGCGCGATCGAGAGCAAAGTGTGCCGGGACGAGCTGTCGCTGCTGCTGCTACTGCTCCTACTGCTGCTACCCTCCCGCGCGCATTCCTCGCGGATTTCGTACCCGCTATTTTTTCTGCCTCCTCGACTTTTTCTCTGCTCGCCATTGTTCTCGCTAAATTGTTTGCAAATTTCGCTGATCGTGAGAGTAGAAGAGTGTTGTAATTGGTGAGAGAAGGTTCCGAGACTTACTGACTTACTCACCTGTAATTTATACTATTACATATTTTAAATTTTGTATAAGTTCTTAAAATTCAAATCTTTTTGTTTTTTTTTATCGCTAGTTCAATTAGTAGATGAAAGGTACATCATAGTACTTTTGTTGTCTTCATCAGTTTTAAAATTATGAATTCAAAAGTCATAGCTTAACAAATATGCTTTAAAAATAGCCACTTTCTTAATCTTATAATTATATAAAAATTTAATTCCGTATATTTTTAAAGAATACGAAATTTGGAATATCAAATAAATAATGGCAATTTTCAACTCAATTACTCGTAAAGTCATAAAGCTGCAGGTGCAGGAAATCGTTAACGTGCAGAAAACCGAGGCAAGTGGAGCTTATCGAATTGCCGCTCCGTTCTTTGGAAATATCACTTTTATGTTGTCCTTTGGGTGCGAGTCTCCCGTAACCGCTTGGCAGCAGCGGCGGCGGCGGCAGGCTCACCGAGTAACACACGTTCCGTGCAAAAAGCAACGACGCAGCAGCGGCAGCAGCAGCCGAGTGGCGGCCGCAGTATTAGATTTGCTTTCTAGGACACTTTAATCAGAATGTACCTATGTAAATTTTTGAATACACATCCTCGCCTCTCCCCGAGCGCGATGTTTGTACAGGTCAGGGCAAAGGTATTTTCCTGGGAGGGAGGGCGCGAGCGTGGAAGAGGACCGCGAGAGATACTAGCCTCTTTTCTCTCGTTCTGCAGGCTCGCATTCTCTCGGCCGCCGCCGCGGCAGGGAATTAAAGAATTTGCAATTCTGAATCTCAGGCGCATGGACTCGCGATCGTTTCTCGCTGCTGCTGCTGCTGCTTCTGCTTCTCTGGTCGTGCCCTGCACGCACTCGCACGTGAAGACTGAAAAATTTTGCCAACACCGACTCAACTTGTACTCTATTTTTACTTACACCTTTCAAATTTTTATTAAATTGCGCTGTGTTCCGTGAAAAGTTTGTCGTATTTTATGAAAATACCTTAGTACTTAAAAGATTATTGGTAATTCAGCTGATCGCGAAAATATAAAGCTTCACGGATAATTTATTTCTCATCGTTCCACACTTTTAAGTAGCAGCTAATAATCGGAGAAATTTATTCGGGGTTGAATTCAGTCTCAAGTTATAGCATTAAATTCAGTTCGAAAAGGGTTATAAAGAGGAAAAGCATTCGCTCTCTCTTTCATTCGAACAAAGCTGATAACGCTCATTAGGAAATTCGAATGGATAATAAGGTTTCGGGAGGAGAGGGGGGGGGGGGCTTTATCAGGTCCCACTCTCTCTCCTGATTGGATTGTCGATTATTCGTGCAGAGTCTCTGGACGCGTTCCGTCGAACCACATCGGATGGAAGAATAACGACGCGGAAAACGCGAGGCAGAATTTTAAATATTCTCGTGAGCGACATTGCTCTCCCTCTCCCTCTCTCTCTACCGTCGAATAATTGCTAAATTACATTAGCTTTGTGTTCTCCTGCGCTCATCCCGTCGCCCGAGACGCAGGAGAGCCTCTCCTATATACAGAGACTTTCTTTCGAATGCATACACACGGAGAGAAAGAGAGAGAGGAGGGGGGGGGGGGAGAGTGGACCGGGCAATTTCTCCCGCCACCGCACGTCGTAAAGCCGTCGTACATTTTCGTATCGCTCGACGAGAAAGAGAGTATACGCATTTGTAAAGTGGTCGCTGGAGAAGGAAGTGAAGGTATATATACGAAAGTTGAAAAAAATGAAGCGAAAAAAAAAGAAGGAGAGGAAGAAAAGCAGAAAAAGAAAGCAGCAGCGCGAGGGAGGCTGTAATCAACAAAACGCGGCGCGCCGTATATTTGACGACGAAGGAGTGGTTGTAAGGGAGAATCACTGCTCCTCGTAACAGGTCGTTCATTATGATTTAATACTAACACGGCGGTAATGTCGTCAGAGAGACTCCTGCGTATAAATAATTCGCGTGTCCGGACGCCCACCCAGAGGACCGCTGCCCATGAAGGAGGCAAGCAAAGAGAGAGAGAGAGAGAGAGAGAGAGCGCGGCGGGGGTGGCGGCGCAGCGGTTCAGGCTTGTTGGTTGGTTCAGGTTTTTTAATGTCGCGTCTCTCGGGGGCCGACGAGGATTACCGAGGCTAAAAAGGAAGTTTTTAATAATTTTTCATTTTCTCTATATTTATTATTGCGCGGCTACTCGCGTAGCTTCCTAACCATTGGTGTGTGGCGAGGCCGGGCCACGTAAACACGCACGCGCGTGTGCGCTCGCGACAATGGCGCATTATAGAGACTGCACTGCGCGAACTAAATGGGAGATGCGCGAGCTTTGGGCCGCGCCGCCAGTCCAGTCGAATTTGCGAATGTCACTTGTCATTATAAAATTTTTAGTTTGTCATTTTTCTTCCTTTTCCGCTGCTCTCTCTCTCTCTCTCTCTCTCTCTGCTACCTACTACCTGCCTGCATATCGCTCATTTCCCCCCTTTTCTCCTGGCTTATTATTTTTTTTTTGCTGTCTCTCTCTCTCTCGCTATCTCTCTCGTTCCGTGTCTTCCTCGGTTTGTTCAGCGCGAGTAAAAGCTTATTAGTTATGTTTAATTCCCCATACAAATTTTCGTTATGCTTGATATGCGAATGCTGGATATATTTTCTCTACTGCATTAACGTAAGCATGCGATGAATTAAGTAGTGTTTTTTCTTCCTCCTCGAGCTTGAATTTTAGAATTTTCTCATTTATATCATTTATATTTTCAGACGTGGATGATGGGGCGGAGGGGATTCGTGTTAGCAGGTTTATACCTTTGATTTTTTTAAATTAAAGATTCAAGACTCAGGTTGTAAAGATTTATTGTATATTTTTTGCTTTGAATATTGTATAATCTCTGAACATATTCTGTATTTAATCAATAACAACTCTATGAAATGCTGAAAATATTCAATTTAATCTGTTCTATAATCCCTACGACAAGCATTGAGTTTATAATAAATGATTTTGTTACTTAAAAGATTTTATGCTTATTACTATATTTACGATTATATTACTAGAAACGGTTTTACCCTAGTTAACTCGCATACCTCACTTTGGATCACTTCTCCCTATATTCCGCCCACGGTATCGAAAAGGCCTATTTTCCTGTCGTAAGTCATGATTTTCAACTTAAATTATAACGCGGAGTTATAGTTATACAGATGTTAGTTTTTGTCGCAAAAGTATTGCAAGTGTTATTCTTGAACACAAAAGTATTGAAAATATTTTTCTTCGTGACATAATTACAAAGTGTTAATCTTCGCCGCAAAAGAGTTGAAATGTTTTTCTTGGCCACAAAAGTAATGATAGTATTAGTTTTCGCTGCAAAAGTAATGAAATGTTTTTCTTCATTGCTAAACGTTTTCGGCAGGTGTTTATTTCATCGCAAATCTTAGGCGGATTTTTCTTCGTACGGGGTGTCGATATAATCGATTGATAATTGCAGAAAATTTAATATTTTAGTACTTTATATTTTATTTAACTTTTTCCTTTTTAATCAGGAAATGAAAAGCATATGTAAAAATTTTATAATTTTTATATATGGCCGTAACTCTGCTCTGGGTTCAACAGTAAAAAATTTTAACCTCGTAATTTAAGATAACTCCGAATTCTTGTAACGTAAAATACTTCGAAATCGTGACATCCTGGATCATATTTGAGGCTATATTCAGTTTCAGCAGGCTAAATCCATGAGAATATCATGGTCTAGTGCGTAACGCAAACCATTTTTTTGTGATCCTATGAGTTTTCCTTGGAGCTCTCAAAAAATTTATTAAAATCTCCTTTATAAATTATATAGTTTACAAATGTAATTAGAGTGATTCTACCAGCGAATGAATGGTTAAGACCAATATATGATCAATCACATATTATTTTTAATTAATTATATAAGAACTGTGTGAGAAGATGAGAACCCAGTGGGGGAAATCGGAAAGATTTCAGTGGGTAAGTGAGTCAAAAACGATAGGAAAAATTTAGCTTGGATAGTTAAAATTAATGACAGGATGTTCACTTATATGAAATATATAAAATAATACTTTTTGGCCGTAAAGAGGGACGTACAAATCAAACGATGGAAACGTCGACCATTTAGTTGAAAGTGTATTTTATTTTTCTGAAAGATTGTTCTCCACCTTGAGTAATGTATAAGAACTGATTCAATTATTTAATTTCAATTTTAAATTTTTTACGCAGGGGGAAATAATTTTTGGAATCGTCAGAACATCAATTTGTAGAATTCATTAAAAATAATTTAAATGCATATTATTAAACAATTAATTCACTAGTGGTTGTTTAAAATTGTATTTTAATAAAAGTATATTTATTTTTAGGTAAGAATGAGCCATCTCAATCAATTATGGAAACTTACCTACACGAAGAAATAAAATGTTTCAAACAGGTAAGATAGTCACATATGAAAAAAGAGGAATTTTTTTCTTTCCGTTTATTATTTATTTGTTATTGAGAAATGCTTAAGCTTGTATGATATATTCTTTAGCAACAAAAGAAAAAGGATAAGTTTTAAAATAAGCATAACAAAAAACTAAAGATGTTAATCTCAGATTATAGCGCTCAGAAATTTAAAAACGATCAAATAGAAATTCAAGCTAAAACGATACGTTTTCATCGAATTTAAACGTTTTTTCCTATTGGAAAAAAAAAGAATGGATCGCTCGGGAAAATGTCTCTTTCGCGTGACATCCCGAAGGAACGATTAACGTACGGAGCGGCGGATATATAGGGAAAGAGATACAGAGGAGGGGACAGAGGGAGAGAAAGAAGAGCGGGACGACAGGAGACGGGAGAAACAGTGTGGCGCAGAGCTCGACATTGAGGGAGGAAGAGAGAAAAGGATGGGAGAACGAGCTGCGGGGGAGGGTAAAACGAGCGACCGAACGAACGAAGGGGAAATTTGTCTCTGCTAATTTGTCGCAGAGATCGCGGAATTGAAGCGGGCACACGGTTGACTGTATATAGTATTGGCTCGTAGCATTCCGGGCGTACCGGCTTTCTTTTCCGTAAAGAGAAGAGCAAGAAGAAGAAGAAGAAGCATCGGAGAGAACCTTATGGCCCCGCTTGCGTTTCTCGCTGCCACCGCCGCCGCCGCCAAACCAGTCCTATCTTGTTTCCTCTTTGCGCAATGCTACGAATCGCCAACAAGAGGCAATCTTCGAGGGGGGTATGGAGAAAAAAAAGACGTCGCCGGGAGAGAGAGGGCGCACCAAAAAAAGACAACAAGAAAATAATGCCTGTTTGTCCTTCCCCACCGGAACGATTTGTCTCCTGCCTCCAAACGAACGCTTTTCTAAAGCTTTTCAATTCCAGACAATTGGCAGGTCCTTCTCAATAATTAACGCTCCCTCTTCCATTTTTTTTTTTTTTATTCTCTTCCATCGCCAAATTCGCCCCGCTCACTGTATTACACACTAATGTTTCTCGCGCGCGGAGAAATTAATATTACAGTGCATCTTTCACAAGGTGTATCGCGAGCACTCAGGTTTTGATTAAACTTGTAAGAGCTTTTCTGAAATAATGTTTTCGAGAAAGTCGCTATGTATTAATTGCAAAAAGGATGGACGGGAGTCGAAGGGAGATTGGTAGCTAGGGAGGCTCGTTGGAAATACGAAATCGTCCGCGAGAGTCACGAGCGCGATAAAGACATCAGTGTCAATAATAATTCATTGATTACTCAATTTGCAGTTGCCGTGGCGACCGGCCTCTCTCTCTTTCTCTCTCACTCTCTCTCTCTCACTTTGACTCGAGCCTTTCGTCGCTTCTAGGCAAATGGTGTTTTTCTTCGGCTCGTAAGTATTGGAATGCGTATCCCTAAAGCTGCATCCACAATTTCACTCGACTCCATTTATATTTACTCTAAACAATTCATGAAAATATATATTATAAAACGTATACCCTCCTCTTTAGACTAATTACAAAAATTTTCATTTCTTAATTATAAAAAATAAATATTGGACACCAAAAAGATGTTTAAACATACCTTAAATGACTTAACATAGTTTTATTATTAAAACATTATTTATCGTAAATCGTTAAACGATGAACTTATGAAAACGCTGTAAAGAATAATCAAACCAGATCAATATACTGCTTAAGCGCTTGGTACGGACTTTCGTCTCGTTGTAGGTTGATTTCCCCCCACTTTTCCATATAATTTTCATAATTTCCAAAAACTCTACCGTAGGAATCATATAGATTATTTAGTACATTAATTTCCTCCAAACTGACTACATCTATATAGGTGTTGAAATAAAAGAGACAACTCTCATAAATAAAGAGTGAAAATAGCGGAGGAAAAAATTGAAAGTGAGTTATCTGCGTGTTTTGTATTAATTTGTGACAATTTTTATCTCGAGTCCTCTTTTAATTTTTCTGCATTTTGATTATTTTTTATAGCGTTTTCATAAATTCATCGTTTAGCGAATCACGACAAATGATGTTTTAATAATAAAACGATGTATTAGTTCATAAGTCATTTAAGGTATGTTTAAACGTTTTCTTTGTGTCCAATATTTATTTTTTTTTAATTAAGACGTGTAAACTTTTGTAATTAGCCTAAAGAGGATGGTATGCGTTTTACACCCTCGAAACGTCCCGATACTAAAGTTTTATATTTGGCCTTAATGTTGCATTCCATGACGATCAATCTAGCCTTATCTCCCGTTTTTAAGTCTATCTGATGCTATTTTATATTCGATGTGGTGAGATATTATTATTTCAATAATAATTTTAATTTCAACTCATGCAATCATCGTAAGTTATAATAATATTCTTATGATACTTGGCTGGACGATCCAGAAATCCAAATTCATGAATTCTCTAAAAAGAGCTTCGCGCGGATTGAATGTAAAACAGCGTCAATCAGAGGACGCACGGTAGACGAGGCAATGCACATTATCGATGGGACTTCCTTACAGTCCGGCCGCTCGCAGACTATCAGATTTTTACGGAGCCGCTCACAGCTATGAAGGAAGCCTTAAGGCCTGCTTACTGCTCGTGCAGGCAGGCAGGCAGGCAAGGAGAAACACGAAATGAATATTCAGAAGTTATTAGTCTGTAGTGAAATGTGACGGGGCTCACCCTTCTTGAAGCCTGCAG
>UELU01147753.1:0-32500 GCA_900490025.1 Megastigmus dorsalis
AATGATGACAGTGTCATCAGCGTAGGACACTATTGATTCGTTTGGCATATCTTTCAGTAGATCGTTTACATAAAGTATAAAGAGTATTGACCCCAAAATTGTTCCTTGCGGAACTCCAGTTGAAATTATTCTGTAATTGCTTTTATTTTCATTTATTTTTACTTTAGTCAATTTCAAGTACAAATTTATTGGTAAGGAGGATTAATAATGTTTTAGCTTTCGTATTTGCATCAGTCATTGGTTCAAAACAATCAATTATCTTTTGCAGGTTCTGCAAAGAATTGGTATAAATATTTGTAACTTCACTGTGTAGAATGACGTTTAAAGAAAATTGTCTGGCAGTTGCCAGTGTGGAATATAACGAAAGTGCGGATTCACTCAAATAATGTACTTGTTGTATATCAATTATAACAGACGGGATTTTTCGTATCACTCTTTGAAGAGTAGTGTTAGTTGCTTAGAATTTATTTCATTTTTTTTATTTATAAAAAATGTTATCTGATAAGGTTTTACAAATAATAATATATTTTCAGTTACCATATCGATGCAATTACCTGATATTGCGTTATCTGGCATTTTTGTATAAAAAATGGAAGTTATTATAAATGCTAGAATATGCATTGTCAAAAGCACAGCATTTTGCTAAATATACAAGTTCATCCAAGTCTAATTTATAATAACACTGGTGGAATACTGATACTTGCAAGTAGAGACCAAAATATATATTTTCAAAAAATATAGTTAGGTCACTATTATTGATTTTGAACGTTTTAAATATTTGTAGGAGAACCTGTAGACTTAACAATTTTGGTACATTTTTATTTTCGTAAAGTAAATATGACATGATAATTTTTTTTCGAAGTGAAGCTAATCGATTACCTAAACTAAATACTATTATGCTTATAGGTGACTCAGTAGATACTAGCGAATGCAACGCGGTTTTTATTAATTTTTATAGTTTAAATTCAAACGAATATTTTTGAATACATATATTTGTTGTTTACTCTTCTTTGTAAAAAAAATAAGTACCACCAATTTAATGATTTGTTCAAATATGTAATTAATAATAAAATTTATAAATAAATTAAGTCACGATAAGCTCACGTTTAAAACTTAATTTATTACTCAACCAGGGTTAAAGAGCAAAAGTTTAAAGGTTTATCCTGTTTATTACAATAAAATCAATAATTTGATACTCGAAGAAATGGTCTTGTAGCATTTATGAGTAGTGCCTAGATTGGAATTACAAAAGATACCAATCACACCACCACCATCATTCGTATCCCTTAAGTGTGTCAATCCAATTACTCCAAGCCCTTCGTTTTCCAAAATATTTTTTAACGATAAAAGTCGACAAACGATCATTTCTCACTTTCAATCAAGCCCTAGCGTGTCTAGTCGGAGTCGAGTCAGAGTTCTAGCTCACATCATCGATTTTCCTGTAAAAGGCCTATATAGGAGGAAGGCACGCGCACATCTCACGAGAGATACCAAGGAGCGCGAGCCTATGGGAGAAGCCGGCCGGCACATTCCCCTGCGTTCTTCTGACGTTTGGCCCGAGCTTCACACGCGCGTCTATATTACCGATACACAAGTATGTGGCAGATACCAAGTGTTCTCTTTTCGATTGTTCTTTTTCACATTCTATCGTTCCTTCATGTCCAGACACCGAACTACGCTAAAATCGCGCGCCCGCCATTTTTTCCGCGCATTCACACCCACCCTGAATTACTAGTAATCAATGACATAATCCAAATTCTTGTCCTTCCCGTCATAGCCGAACCTGAATTATTGAAGAATTACTCGATTGACTTTAAGGAATTCGAGTCCGGAAATATTATTAATCGCGTGAAAGAAATCACACCTTTGTCGTGTAGGGCAAGCAGAAGAAAGGCTCAAATCAAATTTCTCCTCTAAATCACTACAATACAAGACCGACTACGATTGCGGTGCAGACAGACGTAAGCCCGATAAAGTAGCATAATACAGAGGCTCCGCTCAAGGCAGTGCATAGATGGGCCGCGCGCGCGATGCATGCACACAGACGAGCGAGGGAGAGAGAGAGAGAGATGCGTCGGCAACTGTGGGAAGCGAAAACACAGTCGACTCTGAATGTTAATTGTTGTTTAAATTTATGACAGCCTCCATTCTCTCCTTCTCTCCTTTTCTTCCCTCTGGCGCATCGAGCAGCCTCCGCTATACATGTATAGCCGGAGCGAACCGCGGCCTATTCATTTAAAAATGCGAGTTTCGTCAAAAGCATCCTTTATAGAAAATGAGCTCGAGAGCGCATTGGACATGCCCGATTAGTAGAATATATATGTATATGTGGCGAGATGAAGAAAGAGTTGGAAGAGTTACGTGCGAAATGTATCTCTTAATTTCGTCGAACAAATTTGATTTAATTTATTACACTTTTATAAATGATATTATATTTCTCCAGCTCTGCACTGGCATATAGTTGATAAAAAACAAAAGGAAAAGAGTGAAAATAAGTAGCAAAGAATGACGCAACGATGCCGATTGTTGGTAAACAAAGGGTATATACCAGTGCTGGTTGTGGTACATGCAGGCGATGGAAAACCTTGGGAGCGCGTATACAGCATAAGTGCAGCACGTCGAGCGAACGATTTAAGCGAGGACTCGCAGCCGCAGACGATGACAGAAGGCGACACCGAGATACGGATTTACGCGACTGGAAGACCACACGTGCCATATATACGGCACTGCACTGCACATCGGTGTGTCCTGAATGCGATTTTCACGCCCCGTAGTTACACGCACCGCAGGATCCGATTATGCGCACACTTCATTTCAATTCTAATCCAATTAATCGTACTTATATATGCAGGCGCAATCCTTTTATCGCGATGCCGAACGATCCTTGCTGCAATAATTACAATCGCGCGGCTTTGTGCGCGTCCGACAAAATGTGTGACAACCACTAGGTTGCTTTGATATACGCATACAGTAACAATCGATGCAAATGGATGTTTGAGAAATTAAAAGTGCAAGCGAATCAGATATAACGTAACGTAACGGACAGTTGCCGCGTAAACGACAGTATAATCACAATATTTAAAAATTAATTTAAAAAGATCAATCTTTCATTGTCTTTCGTCCCTCTGACCTTTCACTCTCTCACTCTCTTCTATCTCTTTTTCTCTCTTTCGCTCTCTCTCTCTCTCTCTCTCTCTCTCTCTCTCTCTCTCTGCCAAGCAATAAAAGGCAATAACCCATAAACTCTTCGAAATAACATAGCGCTTCGCGCGGCGGCCGGCGAGTAAGTAACGCACCGTAAGTGCACCTTTCCCCGTAAACGCATCTCGTAAATCGCCGTCGAAACGCACCGTCGAAATAAAAATCCATTACCCGCACGTCTAAATAAATATCTCCTTCTCTCTGGCCTGAAAAAAAAAAATAAAGAAAAAGACAGAGAGAAGAGGGAGAGTGAAGACGAAAGAAGAAGAAGAAGAAGAAGCAGAAGAAGTGGAGGATGAGACGAAAAAACGAAATATATCCACGCTGCCTCTCTAAGTGCACCTTTTGCCGCGAAATGGGCGTGCATAGGTTCCTTGTGCCAGCTGAGAGGGCGAGAGAAGCGCAGAGGAGAGAAGAAGAAGAAGAAGGAGAAGAAGAAGAAACAAAGAGAAGAAGAGGAGGAAGGAAGACGTTGGGCGTTCGTCAGTTTCTCTCGTCCGCGGCGCTAAACGCACGGCGTTCCAAATAATGAAAATTAATGAGACAGCCGGTGCAAGCGCACGCGCCTCCTTTTTTTACTTCTCTCTCTCTCTGTCTCTGTCTCTCTCTCTCTCTACGATCTACACGCGGGCGCGCGCGTCACCGTGGGGCCAGTCGCACGCGCGCTCGCTCGCGCATTATTTTGTTCGAGAGACAATGAGAGGAGACGAAACCGCCTCCCCCAACTCCTTATACACACACGCACACACGGACTCGCACAAACACACTTTTGCGTGTATACTACGTCGTTCTTTTACGCCAACGCAAGCGAAACTCGCCGCTCTTTTGTACGTATTTCGTCATGTGAGCCAAGACGATCGTCTTCGCTCTCTTTTTCTCTCTCTCCGACTGTTGGTGTCTTTCGTACAGTCATGCTCAGTGAATGTTTTACAACGAAATGACGTCTGCTCTTGTTTGGAGGTGATTGTGACACGTGGAGCTTGGATGTATTTGGAAGGGGGCGCAATGAGTTGGACAACAGTTGATTGTCTGGCGAGGTTTTGAGAAAAAAGTGGAGGAAACAGTCATCGATTCGGGTGATTACTATAAGCAGATCTTCCGTTCAATGAGGATCGATTGATAATATCGATTGAGTCTATTAATGTACATGATAATCGCTAGTTTTTCTCTATTGATTCGTATGTGAAACACGTGAAATCTCGAGAAAATACAGCATCGAGGTAACGCGTAAATTCAGATTTCGGGAGAAATTGTATTGTTAAAACCACGATTTTTTACGAGGTACGGACAAACGAAGGAAAAAAGCAGACTGTACGCAACAATGGAAAAAAATTCAATCAATTCCCTATGATAATTTAATCACAGTAAACGCGAAAAGCACGCAATGAACACGACCAAAAATCTCACAACTCTGCGAACAAATTAAATCGAATACACACGACATAAGAACGCATCGTATTTCGCGCAAACCAATCCATTAATGAACGCAACGTTGCACAAATAACTATATAAAGTGCCAGTATCCGCTCTCTCTCTCTCCCTCTTTCTTTCTGTCTTTCGAGTGTTTGTGCGCTCTTTACGGGTTATTGACAGAAGATTCCAAGAGCGAGAAAGATAGAGACAGAGAGAGAGAGAGAGAGAGAGAGATGGAGAGAGTCAGCGAGCGAGTCGTCGGGGAAAACACGAACTCGCGGGGGTAGAAAAGAATCATATATATACGCAGTGTATCCAACTAAATCTATACAGCCGCTCATACTCCGTTTCCAGCTTCCAGCGGATTTTTTTTACATAACCCCCTCTGTCTCTCCCACACACGCAACATCGATTGCACATGTACAGAAAAGTACGTAGTCAGTAGTATCTACGTCATCGGCGGTGGACCAGAGATAGAGAGAGAGAGAGGGATAAAGAGAAGCTGCTATCCTAGCCAAAAATAACATTCATTGATTTTTCGGGAGTGCGAAGGATTCTTCTAGCTATCTTTTCGAGACTCTCAATGAGGATCGGGACGAGAGAGAGAGAGAGAGAGAGAGAGAGAGAGAGAGAGAGAGAGAGAGAGGCGAGCGAGCGTAGTCAATGAAAGCTCGTGCTCGGCGCCATCGGGGGATACATGCTTTACCCATCCTCCTCCCTATATATATAGTGCCTATATGTCTACAATGTATTCTCGATTCGCCGAGCCGCATATATATACCGGTGTGTCTGTGTGTCTGCGTATGTGTGTGTATTATCGAGAAGAACGGGTAATGGAGGGTAAGAGGATGGGAGAGGAGGAAAAAGCGAGGGATGATTAACGCCTTTCTCGAATCTTCTATAAATCCGCGACGATTAAAGGGACACGCAGCAGCGAGAGTGTATGTATACATTTTCACGGCGTCATTATTGCATTCTCGGTAATTGGTCGGTGAATAAATTTTTATTCAGCTGTGACGATTGCAAGACTCTACGCAGCCCCGCAAGCCGCATACATGCAAGCTAAGCAAGAGTATGTACATGTACGCAAAGCTCGATCGTTCGACCGGCAGTTTCCAGGCTTAAAAGCGACGTTTAACAGTGCGCGATAGTCCGCGAAAGACGGGGAAAGAGCAGCCCCGCCGTTATGGCTGGTTGAGCATTAGACATGCATGAAGAAAAGACGTAAAAACAACGCCTCTGCGAAAGCGGAAAAAAACAAACCAAGAGTATACACGCGCGTACGCGTATGTACACTCGCGCAGCGACACATTATCGGTTCTCGCTGAAGGCTCGCACACGTATATACACACGCACAGGCGCGTACGGACAGAGAGGAATTCCAGCTCGTAAATGGTGTCATTGCATACCGCGGCGGTGCAGCCGACGGGTCACACACACGCGCACACCGACACAGACACGCGGCCGGCACACAAAACTCATATTATGCGCGCGCGCGCGCGCGCGGTCAAACCGCAAATGTTCGCGCTTACGAAATATAATCTACATCTCATGAACATGAACTTAAATGGATCCTGCCCTCGCGAGACGCTGCAGGAGAGCTTGTGCTGCCGCAGTCAAGGCTAACAGAGAGAGAGAGAGAGAGAGAGAGACTGCGAGGTGCAGCTTCGTATATATCTTGGCTCTCTCGGCTGCACTTTGTTCATTGAGAGCGTTTTACGCTTTCCGAGAAAAGAGACCGCTGCGCGAAGTTGTATGGCTCTCCGGCTGTCTGGCTGCTGCTGTTGCTGCTGCTGCTGCTAAAGTTACTTTGGTGCAAATCGATTAGGCTGGTTTAAGAGGAGCTTAAACGGGGGATATTAGGCGCTAGAGCGATTTTTAATAGGCATTTTATTTAAATTTTATTCAATGTCTTGCCTGTTCGATGCTGTTTCCATTATGTAAGTTATTTGGGAGTGCAGCATCGATGTGACGATTTGTACTTCATGATTTTTAACTAATTTAAATATGACTATTACATATAGTTGGATGCAACGAGAAAACTATGTCGTATAAAGATAAACTTATCGTACCACTGAAAACAAATTAATTCATTGACTTTGAAACACTTAATCATTCCGTAGCTTTTACACTTGCTACCAAAGAAAAAAATGAACGCATATTCAATCTTTGATTCGTACAATTCTTGTCTAAAAGCATTGAAATGCAGCCCTGAATAATTTTCGAGAAAAATCGACTTTCATCTATACGATCGCAGCAAAAAAACTTTTTACGCTGACTTATCTTATTGCCAGGTGGGCAATACTAATTGAACGGCTGCATTGCGTATATATGTACGTGTTGTGTATAATGGATAGAGAGACAGTCATAACCGGGCGCAACTCGTCCCACGCGCTATTTCTTCTTTTTCTACTGGTGGTCTTATTCGTCCGTTGGCTCGCGGAATATTCGACGTCGTAAAAGGGGAAAGGGAAGGGAGAAGGGGTGCACGGAGTAAGTTTCAGCGGCGCAAAGCGTGGGCGTCCAATCTTACATGAGACTAGTGGGAAAATAGTCGCGAGGAGATGGAAGCGAGGGAGGGTATGATGAAATGCAACATGAATATGAGTATATTTACGATAATAATTGGGAATGAAAGGTTGGAAAACGATGCAGTTTCATTAAAACCAGTATCATCATTTTGAAAAAGATTTTGTTAGAACCAATGCGGGTTGAAGTAGCATTCGCAAAGCAATTTTAGGTTTCTTAAATCATCAATTTATCAAATTGTTAAATTGTTCAAAAAAAAAAAAAAAAAAATACTCAAGATGCTGGTCTATCTTACGTTAATTTTCATTTTAGTAAGGACTAAACTATTAGTTACCGAATGAAATTCTATTATATATTCTTCATTTGAATGTGGCTTCGAACATTTTATAAACTTAATATTGACATTCAAGATTGAAAAGGCTTCTGGTTTATTACTTTTGCGAAATTTATCTGTTTACAGTACACTATAAATCTGAATTAAAGCATAATGATGCAATATGCGATATTTAGGCCGCGCGTGTACTTTATTCAACGAACTCCGTATAAAATGAAAGTAACAGTCGAAGAATAATTGCCGATTGATAACTAAAAATTATGGACTAAAGTTAGTGGACTAATTAAATAATTTTTTTTTAACGGCACTGCAGCTACCGAATTCATATAGTGTGTATGGGATTAAACATGATTTTAAACAGTTCAACATCCCAAGTCGCTGTGGACAACAAAGTATGAGCAAAAATTTGTAGCGCACAGTGCCACGGACTTGCCCGAATTCGTGAAAAGCAAAAAAATCGATGAGCAAGTCCGAGAAAGAAATGGTACCTATATCTTCCGGCGAGTGCACAAGAGAGAGAGAGAGAACGAGAGAGATAGTTCGAAATAGCAGACACACAGAGCGTCCGAAAGACACAGAGCGACGCTTGTTTGTTCTCTCCGCGGCGGTTGTGCGCGAAAGAAAGATAACTCTAGAGAGGGCAGCTAGAGAGAAGGAAGGGATGAACGGGCGGCAAATGGATTTCTGCGTGGTCGTATTCCCCGCGCGCGTCCGACTCGTAGTAGTAGGGGAATCCCCGCCTTTTCTCTCTCTCTCTCGCGCTCCCTCGCGGATCTGGTGCCGCGACGTCGCGCATCCGAAATTCGGCCCTCTCTCCCTCTTTCTTACACACACACACACACACACTCACACACACGGGCACAAACACAGAGGGAGAATGGAATGTCACGCGTTACAGGACGATATAGCCATATAGTCGCGAATACTACCCACGCGCTAGCGGACAAAAGTAGGGCAAAGTCGATTCATTCATTCGGGGCGCCACTGATTCATACCCTAAATATTCTCCTTCCTCCACCCCCTCCGCCCCCCGATATCCTCCTATGCTCCCTCTCTCTGTCTCTCTCTCTCTCTCCCTTCTATCCCTCTCGCGATAAAACATGCATGCGCGAACAGCGTGCCAGCGATATGCAATGTATATATATATATGCTCATCTGGCCCCCGGCTTTTTTTTTTCGCGGGCGAAGGAGCTGTTTGAACTCCAAACGCCCACACACGTGTGTATGCAGCAGCAGCAGCAGCAGCAGCATCGTGACGTTTTGTGTATGCTGTGTGTGCAGCGGAGAGACGTTGAGCTTATATTCGGTGGTTCGCTGGGGGGTATATAATTTATGCGAATCGCGCGGGTGTTTTTAACGGCGCTGACTGGCGCTGGTTAGAGACGATCGTTCGATGCTTTTTGACGCCTCGTCCCGCGTATTATACGGAGAGTTTGTTTTGCGGTTTTAGTGCCGCTGCGGACACCGGGTGGGATTTACGGCTGCGCGGGAGACGGAATCGCTTGGATATTTCACTATCAGCGAAATAGTTTCGAGAGTCATTTTTCGGATGTGGCGGGATTTTTATGAGCCGATGAGCTCATTGGCGAATCGACGATGATCGACTCTGACGTATTATCGGTCTTTTCATAGTGTATATCTTGCATGACGAACTACTAGTGCGAACTGTCCACAAGATCTGACCCACGTTTATATTCATTTTCTAGGCTGCGATCGATCGAATGCACATTATCGTGAATATTTGTAAGATGATCTTCTGCGAGATCCGAAGTCCGAGTAATTGCACTATTTAAACGATGAATTCGAAAAATGTCTTATGGCCGATGTAACATACTGCACTTTAAATCTATCACGGTATAGTGTATAAGAGCCAACGTCACATAATACAATCTATATTTGGACACAATGTTACCATCCAAGCTTGCATATCTGGTCCAGATCACCTAAACCCACGATCGTAAGAACGCATAAACAACAGTTTGCAAAAGAATTGTTTCGAGTCATGCTCTTAAAGCAAGCTTTATATAGGTGGGTATACGCCGCCGCCGCGCACACTTTTTCGCATATTCGGGTGGATTTTTCGGGGAAGTCGCCCCCGCACGTCGTCTCTCGCAAGAAAAGAGTTGAGTCACACTGCACAGGGAAGCGAGAGAGAGAGAGAGAGAGAGATGCACCAGCGCCCGCAGACATCCGGACAAATTCTCGCCAGAAGCGCAATTCATATATGCATAAGGAGACGCATGCTCTTCTCCGTTTCGCGACTCGGTAATAATGCGATACCAACTCTGCGGGGGTTTTTAACGCTCCGCACATTATATGTATATATACATATACGCGATGGCCTCTTCCTATCTCGCGTAGGAACGATTTATGAAGAGACGAATGCCCGGGAATCGGAGGGTAACGGATTTTGCCGAATGACTTTGTTCGAAGCTTCGTCGCGTGGACGTCGATCGAATATAATGATTTTTCCAAAACGGATAGATTACACGGGACGGTATAGCGAGTCGAGAACATTTTGCGTTTGGATTAATATATCTGTATTAATTCCGTGCTCATCTTCTCGATTTATGATTGAGTTGTCACGAGGGACAGATAGAGAGAAAGAGAGTGAGCGAGACAGAGTGAAAGAACACGCATCGATCGATCCTCCTCGTCCTCCTCCAGATATATATCCGGGGGCGAATTTACAAAGAACTTTAACAGCGGCTCAAAATGACAGAAAATTTTGTAGCTCGCGCGCCCGCGCATCCTCACTCACCCTATATATATACATGTATATACTTGCGATTCTCAAGTGGGTCAAGAAAATCGCATTAAAGTGCACATCCATATTTTCCGGATAGTACGGACTCTCGAAAAATCAATGCGCGCGACCCGCTCATGCACCGTGAGAGAGAAAGAGAGAGAGTGAGTGCCTCGTGAGATTCGCGCGCGCGAGCCTTTCGCAAACGCCGGCCTGACCTCGTTTTCCCGAAGGCATTTCGACTCTGTGTAACAGCAGGAGTTCGTAGTGCCGCACCGGAGGAAAGGCAAAAAAAAAGTGTCTCTTCCTGCATTAGCTCGATGATTTCGCGTTGGGGGCTTTTTAGCTGCGGGTTCTGCGCACTGTACCGCTCGCGTAGGCGTGTTGCTGGTTTTTTTTTTCGAGGTATCGATCGCCACGTGATTTTCTTCGATCTAACTCTCTCTCTGTAAATGTATTTTTCCAAGTGAGCTGAGAGAAGCGAGTGGGTGGCTTCCTTCGATATTATCGATGTTCTTCGATTGTTCGACCCGAGCTACTCCAAAGCTTTGGAAATTTCAGAATCGCATCTATCGAATAGAAAAAGTGTGCGCCAAGGGAGTGATCAACGATAAACGATTACTTAAAATAAGAAAACCAAAAAAAATTTTCCCCCTGTAATAAATAAAAATCGGTTTCAATATCCGTGTATATAGTCATCCAAAAATCTGGAAAAACAAACACTGGTATGGATCGTCCCTCAAACACTAGTAAATTCCAACTCAAAGCCGCGAGCATTCGATTGGCCAGCAAACGCTAAAAATTACACTACCCATCGACCGAATAAGAATCGGTAGATTTAGAAAAAAAAACATACTATCTCCGCACACTCGGACGCACAAAACAAAGTTCGAAAAAGCAAAGAAAAGCTATCGCACGCACGCATATAGCATGAGTCAGAAGCAATAAGGATTATGTCCAAAAAGGAAAACCAACCCCCGCACGCGTCAAAAGATAGAGATAGAGTGAGAGAGTCAATGCGCCTCGAGTCTGACGTTTTCTGGCCGCTCGCCATTCTCGATAACCCTCTCTTCTTCCCTCTCTCTCTCTCTCTCTCTCTCTCTCTTTGTCGGCCGAATATATGCACTGTATGCGGCTAGGGGCGCGAGGGGAGGAGGGTATTGCAGCGTAGGCTGCACATTTTCGGACTGTATCTATATACGTCGATGTACACGAGCGTAATATGATAGCTTGGGTCCATTCACGGATCGCGGATATGAGATGTGTTGCGCGCTATCGACTTGCTATACTACGGGCAGAGCTCGGGACACTCGAGAGCGCGAGTCTGACCTTTTGCTCAAAGTTTTTCTTTCTCTCTCTTTATTTCTCTCTCTTTCTCTCGCGTATATGTTCCGTCATTAACTTTTTAACTTTTTGTTCGAGGTTCGGACTGTTCGAATATCGGCGGATTCGGCGGTGTTATCAATTTGAGTGCGTTGTATACGAATGAATATTGATTTCAGTATAGGGTTTATAACCAGAGTTCGTACATAATAATTGATTGTGCTTGTGTAATAAATTAATTACATTGTTACAGCGCTTAAAAAATATTCAACTTAAAATGACTTCATCAGGGCAAAATTTATCAAGCAACTCCCTGAGAACATTCATATAGTTAAAATCACTCCTCGAACCGTTTCATTAAATACAATGCATTAGCTTTTGCAACACAGCAGAAACTCGCGGGAAACCTAAAAAAAGCGCATTAATCCTTAGTCATATGACCTTTATTAGTCAAGAGCTGAGCGTATAGATCGAGCGAGAGATTAACTTCTCTCTCTTCTCTCTCTCTCTGGGGAGAAGCGTTTTCGTCATCGCGTCGCGCAGTGAGAGTCGTAAAACTTGCACTTCGCCGCGCGCGTACACGTCAATCTTTGATATTTTTCCCTCTCTCTCTCTCTCTCTCACTCTCTCGGGCTTACAAAGGACGCATCTTGCATATGCTGAAAAGTCGCTGAATTCGCGGAAGCGTGACGCGCTCGCGTCAAATTTTACTACCCCCAAGAAGGTGCACGGGCTCTTTGGTATGTTACCCGTACAAACGGACTGGAGCTCGAGTAAACTGCAGTAGTTTATAGATGGAAGTTTGTGCGTGTAACTGAGCGAATCCTTTTATTAACAGCTAGACTGTGCGCTTGGAAGTGCCTTAAACTTATGCAAGAGGGAATTATTTCTAATAATAATTATCGTTAATGAATCTTCAAGCCTGCGTCTTTCGCTAGATCTATTCACTGAAGCATAACTGTATGTATAGGAAATATAGGCAATTTTATTTTCTTAACATTGCATAGACAGTTCATGCAATTTTGAAGAATCCACTTTTCCACTTCAATATTTAAAATAGAACAAACTAAAGCTCTCCACCCGACAACCGATACGAGAGTCAAAATCTTTATCCTCGTCCAAAAGCCAAAAATCCATATCTCTATATGCACGATAAGTATTTATATATGTACGCAAGGAATCGGAACCTACACACACACGCAACGTGCGCATATATAATATATGCAGGCGGAAGTGCAGGGAGCCACGCGAGCGAAGAAAGGAAGCTTCTCTCGCGGAAGCAGACGCGCTTTCGCAATTTTCGCCCGCGGATATCGTCGCTAGCGAGCACAAGAACAGAGAACGACTAGAGAGAGAGAGAGAGAGAGAGAGGGGGGGGGATATAGAAGCAAAAGGTCAGGGTCACACTCTAATTCAGCTGAGTGTGTGCGAGATATAACGGGGGAAGTCTTGGTATCGTAGTTGCGTCATCGCCGCCACCGCCGCCGCGCTATCGTCTATGCAAACGCCATTTGTTTTTCGCTCTTTATACATACACCCGCATCGATGCATCCTTTAAGGTCTCTTCTATATGGATGTGCGTGAGTGTGTGCATATTCAATTACTTAATCGAAAAGCGCATTATATTTCTGGGCGAGGACGAATTTTTCGAAATTTAAACGGGCGAATCTTTGAGATTGCGCCGCTCTGAGCAGTTCGTTGGAGCTTTTGCTTATAGACCCGCGCGTATGTACAATAAAAGATACCAGCACGGCCGAGTTATTCTCCCAGTGAATTCACTGACGCGATATTCGATTCCTTGCGATTTCTTCTCTTATCTAAACTATTACTCGGAAAGCAAATTCTTCGCATTCTATGTAAATCCGAATGATATTCCTCTAAACTCTAAAAAAACAGCGAGGTAGGCAATTCTCTATTCAAATATTGTAATCCCAATATATAACACATATTAACAGTTTTCAAATAGCTAAGCATTCGCGAGAAATCTTCTCATCGCGAGCAAATCGAACGTGGCTCGTAAAGAAAAAAGTTGGGTGGCGGGGACCAAATTTGCTCGCGCCGACCCAAGGAAAAGAGAGTCAAAGTTGAAATTGATTTAGCGGAAACACGCGTAGCTTTTACGATGTTTGCGCGCGCGACATTCTCGCAGTTTTGTGTGTCAGCGCGACGATGGCGGCGGCGGCGGCGGCGGCGGCACATCGGGAATTCCGGGCGTGCGGTATTTCACGGGGAAACGTTAGAATAATTCGTGGATGTGTATACATATATACGTGGGATACATCGCGGCGGCGTCTTTTGGGAGGTCGCGAGCGCTCTGCTCGGTGTGAAATTCTACACTCGGCGCCTAAGTACGAGCGACGTAAGAGCAGTACTTTGGCTTTTTGTTTTGCGGAATCGTTCTGCTAGCTCTGTCGGTGCATGTCTGTGTGTGTGTGTGTGTGTGTGTGTGTGTGTGTGTGTGTATGTGTCGAATATGCGAGACCGAAGATGCGAGATGAGTAAGTACTCGATAGCGTTATAGTGTTTTAGGTGCTGGAATTTATCGAGATAAGAGTGTCGATATACTTTCAACTTCTGTTGAACAATATTTCTACAAAATATTTTAGACAAAATGTTTCTCATTGAGAGATTAAGAAAATTAGCTAAAACCATAAAAGTTGTTCTACTATTTTCTAGTAAAATATCAAATTCTTTGAAACAATCATCATTTTAATATGAAACATTGTGTTTTGATTGCAACTCTAGACGCACAGTTACATACAGAATCAGCGCGATTTTGCAACGATAAACAATGTTAGAAGTTTGACGCGAAACCGGTAAGTAGCACGATGGTATCGTCGAGGCAGTCGCAGCAGCAGGCGACAGCACATTTTCCTCCATTCTCATCCAGCGGCGCCATTGTTTTCGCTGTGGTAAGTTCACTTCAGTCGTATGTTTTACCCACTTCCCTCCTTAACTTTCTACTTCACTTCGCTTGTTATATGCGTTACTTCCTACTTACACCTTCCTAGCAATTCCTATCCTTATTGCACTTCCCTTCAGCCCCAACTTCCTCCCGCGAGAAATTTCGAAAAGCATGTAAATTTGTCGAATAAGGGAGAAAGCTTTTCAGCTTGATTACACGGGACTCCCTTGCTCTCTTTCTCTCCCTCTCTGTGTGTCTACACTTGCAAGCTTCTAAATTAAACGGATTTTTCGGGTAAAATTGGAAAGGGCAGCGAGAGACACGGAAAAACCATGCAGAGCCACCGCCCACGCCGAGCGTGCAAGCAAATAAATAAAGCTGAATATTTTTCGGGGTATATACGCGCCACGCGATAATGGCCTGTAACAAGCCAGTGGCATCTCTATATATATATATATATATATATATATTTGTTGGTATGGGCGCGAAAATTAAAAGGCGCGACCGTATATCTCGATGATTTTCGCCCGCGCGTCTCGGATAATAATCGGCTTGCGTGGGTCGCGAATACTCGTCTATATACATGTATACATGCTTTTTTCACCGAGTCTGTACGTGTGAGTGTTTGTGTTAATATATATTTCGGACTCGTTGCATCAGCGCGATATCGCTGCCTCTGCCTCGCCGCGCGAAGCGAAAGTTAAAAGCTTTTCGGGTGTGTTAACGAACAAAAAGAGAATGAAACGGGGTCATGAGGGAAAAAGTTGCAGAATGCACTTTTATTAGGATCCTAGAGAAGGGGGGAGAGAGAGAGAGAGAGGAGATGCGGAGAACTAGAGTGAAACGAGGGATTTTTATAGGTGGGACATTTGATAATGTTTCTTTTAGAAGCGCGAAGGTAATTAAAAATTTTCGTGTTATATATTTCGACATTTCAATGCATTATTATTGTTATATTGTTATATTGTTAGGAAACATTGCTCCATATTCTTTGGTATTGAAAAATTATTTAAGTTCGATTCAACTCGAGGATAATAATTACTTATATCGATGAAATAATAATTAGGAATTGGTGTTTTACCAAAGCGGTACTTACACTAATCATAACGATTCAAAAAATAAGTTATTCGCGTTCTACTGAACTATGCATTTCATCTGCAATAATGTCACTTCTGAATCTTCACAATTTCCTTATTTCCCATCAAGAATTTTCAAATCATCCCAAAGGATTCCGATCCACTGTGGGATCTTTGATGCTGTAATTACACAAGTTCCATGGTGCAGGCAAATTTGAATCCGTAAAACTTCGGTCTAGACGGTGCACATTCCAAAAAGTTTTACTAGATGAATCCAGGCGCGCTGTAACGGTGCACGCGAGACGCGAACTTTATCTCGAAAACACCCGAATAATGAACAATTACACGCACCGCGATCCCCCCCCCGAAGTTCGAGCACGAGAACTTCAAGAGCCTCCGCGTCATCTTTGTAAATCATCGCACGCAACATCAGTCGCAGCAGCAGC
Source organism: Megastigmus dorsalis (assembly GCA_900490025.1). Lineage (NCBI taxonomy): Eukaryota > Metazoa > Arthropoda > Insecta > Hymenoptera > Megastigmidae > Megastigmus > Megastigmus dorsalis. Next base: position 15,974 of record UELU01147753.1, read on the forward strand.
AGCAGCAGCAGCAGCCGATTCATCAACAAGTCTTAAAAGGCCCGCCAGAACGATAAAGAGCCACACTCTTGGATGCTCGCGATAATTCACTCGAAACTCGCCAGGGAAAGTTTCCGCGGGGCCCACAGACATATCGTTAGGATGAGCTGGTGGGCAAAATGTTCGAGTGGACGCGCGGCGGCGGTGGGATCGTTAAAGTGCAGCCGAAGGGTTGAAATTGATTGCGCGAGCGAGGGATAGGAGCGAAGATTTCTTCGATGGCCGGGTTAATCGGGGGGAGTATGGAGGCGCGGGCGTGACAAACCGCGGGAGCGACCAGCCGGACAGTTGCCACTCGAAATGCATAATACGACGTGATGTGGCACGAGTTTTCGGAGTAATTGTTTACGCGTGCCAAGTGAGTTATTTGGCACGCGTCCCGTAACCCCCGCGTATACCGCCCGCAGACGACGCGCAACTCTTTTGCATGGGCGGAGAGGGTCGATCGTCCACGTGAACGCTCTCGACCTTTTACTTTCTCTCTTTACCTCTTTCTCTCTCCCTTTTTTAACTTTTGCGCGCGGTTTCCAGCTTTTTTTTCCCTCCTCCTGCACATTTGCATTTTAATTAGCAGCGGGCATTTTTCACGATTGGAACGCGCGCGCGCCCCGCGCTGGTCTAGTTTCTGCGGTCGACAACTTTTTTTTTGTTGCATTTACGACTTGTACTTCTCGCAAATTTGTTAAAAACTCTAACGTATGTATAATTTATTCATTGTTTATTGATTCTCTTGCGATATTTTGTTTATGAATTCTTTGCGATCGGATGCTTTGCACGATAATAATGAATTTCACGAAGTACCAGAATACTATGACTTAATTCTTGTAATAAATGTAAAAGTGACATGTGTAAATAAATTTCTGGCTTCCGTGTCCCAAGTAAGCAATAACGTTAATTTTATATCTAAAACTGTAACGCCTCTCGTACATTCAAGGATGACATAAGCCACATTCTCTAAATCAAGTTACCGATACTATAGCTCGGGAACTCGGATCGCCCGCCGGAAATCATCTACACCCAAGGGCAAGCCCCATTTCCTCTCGACAAACCGCAGCTAAGCCGCGGACAAAAAAAAACCCACCGCGAACGGATCCACCCCACCATCGACGAAAGAAGCACGAAAAAAAAAGAAAGAATTGCAGCACAAAAGAATAAGAATGAGAAGAAGGAAGAGAGGGATAGAGAGAGAGAGAGAGGGAGTAAGAAGCATCGAAGACGCAACTCCGAGAACGTCTCGGTAAGAGAGATAGCCGTACGTAGAGCTTGTCGGAAGGGACGGACGCACACTATCTTTCGGCGAACCTCCACACACACACACACACACAGACACACACACACACACACAGGCGCGCAAAGCGACTGCACACAGACGGCTGCGAAGGGGAATTCCGTGTGGCGCTTGCGGGGGTGGCTCGTGCTCGGGAGTGGGGATGAGTATTCGAAGCAAGGGTAGTTCGGCCTGTGGTGGGAGCGAGAGAGAGAGAGAGAGAGAGAGAGAGAGGGAGAGTGCCGGGAAGGTTCGTCAGTTTCCGGGTTATTCCGGAGCGTGTGTATACGTATATAGGGGTTGCGCGCGACTACCCCGAGAGAGGGAGAGAGGCGCTCCGAGACGGACGCGAGTGAGAGAGAGAGAGAGAGAGAGAGAGAGAGAGAGAGGGAGAAGGAGATAAGGGAGGGGGATGGCTCGACGGGGGTGGAAGAAGCGGTCGTAGCCGCCGCCGCCACCGCCGCGGGCCACGACACCGACGAGGCGTCGCGACGTCAGTAGAGCGCCGCGCTATCGACCACCGCTGCCTCTGTGTGCACGCGACTCTCTCTCTCTCTTGCCTCCAGTCAGCTATCTTCTCGGACTCGCAGTCGCCGCGCAGAGCAGCAGAGCAGCAGAGCTTTTAAAGCACACCGCACGACACGCAGCGTGTCTAGATATCGGCTGGTCGTCGCCGTCGTCGGAGTAACCCCAGTTAGTCTCTCGCTGCGTCGCTGAGAGCTAAACGACATTTACAAGCCGGTCCTCGATTCTTGTATTATCGTGTACCGTCGCTAAACCCTCCGTGTGATCCGCGGTCGACGAGTGTGCTCGTGTGCCTAGTGTGCAGCGTCCAAAGGATAAGAAAAGCCGGTCTACAGACGTACGGGAAGGCAGCGAGAGAGAGAGAGAGAGAGAGAGAGAGAGAGAGAGAGAGAGAGATATAGGATACGAACATAGACAGATACAGAGCGGATGATATATAATATGTTCTGGCGATTCGTAGCGACGTCGCGCAACTGTGACATAGAGGATAAGTGAACGGTCGTCCGTCTGCACATCCGTACACAGTTGAAATACAGAGAGGCGACAGCAGTAGCAGCAGTAAGAGCAGCAGCAGCAGCAGCAGCAGCAGTAGCAGAGAAGCACATAGAAAGAGAGAGAGAGAGAGGCGCCGGATAGAGAAACACGTGGCGGACGCAGTGCAGGCGTTTGTATATGCGTGTACGGTACGCTGCTGCTGAGGCGGCCGGCGCGCAGTGCTCGAGCGCCCAACTACGACACACCAACGCACGTAGACGTGACAGTCGTGTCGTGGGTTCGTTGTTTCCGTCGTAGTCGTCGTCGTTGTGCGGTAGTAGTACACGCCTGCAGCGGAGCCTGTCTACCCTCGCCAACCAGTGAGACCCAATGACTGTCAATCGAGGGACCACGGGACACACATGTTCTTTATAAGGTCAGGTCCTTACGATCATAGACGATCATTTGTCTTTGTATCGCTTTTTCTTTGATGTTAAGCACGAATGCTGGTGAAGAATGTAAAGCCTGAGATCAGGTTATCGAGGTTTTTGTTTGGTTGAGTTTAGGTTATTATCTGCATGAACGCGAACGAAAGGTTAAAGAGGAATCGGCAAATCGCGAGGATTTCGTGGTTCTCGGTAATGTACAGATTAGGTTCTACTAGGTTTTTCAATACATAAATGTAATGCATTAACTGGGATGTCTTGACGTCATGCATTTTTACAGTAGATAAATTACCCTAAAATTAAAGGGTTGCAACACCCTATCGCTTTTGGACATGTAATATTATGATATTAATTAAGGGAAGTCAAAATAATACTTTTGTGGGAGAATGTTATCGCGTGTCTTCATTAATCATTTCTACAGCTAGCATGTTTAATACATGAAGGGAGATACATTGTAGAGAATCCATGGAGTATATTGACAAATCGATTTCGATTCCTCGCGATGTCGGAATGTATTATTTCCTCAAAAGTCATAATGGAATTAATTTAAAATGTTCACACGTTCGGATTATAACTGTATAAACTATGGTTATAACGCATTGTGATAAATGTACTTGTACGACTAGTATACATATATCTACCTACATTTCTTTTATTTAGCGAAAATTATAAGAAAATAGATTTAAAACAAAATAGTAAGATTTCTCGATTACTGAGTATTGATTTTTACAAATACTCGAACGCGTTTGTACAAAACTGTGACTGAATTCATTGTGAATTAAAACCAACTTGATTCAGTCTCGCCAAAATCGGTCTATACTACTTACGTAACTGCCTTCTTTCATTCAGTTTGCTCGGGTATTACCGCATCTACTATTCTCTGTTTCGTAAAAGCTAGTATTTCGGATGACTCACTTTTTCTGTGATAGAACAAATTCGGAAAATATTAATTTTCCGAAAAAGTTAATAATTTATTGTGATACGTTGACATCTGTACGAATTAAGATAAAAAAATTTGTAAAAATTTCCAGTTTTATATTTCTAAAGAATCATCTATAACTTTGTCAGATTAATTTATGAAAATATATGTTATTTGTTGTTTTTTTTTATTATTGAACAATATCATATGTAAATATAAAATAAGGTATATTATTTCTACAGTTATCGTCCTTATACAGTTTTCGAAATACTTTGGCATTAAAATTGGTCTAAAGATGAAATTTCAAATAAATTCCTACACTAAAATGTAAAAATAGAAAAAAAAAGACATTACTACCACAGGACGTCGTTATAGTTTTATTTATTAAGGATCTCACGAAATTTCTCCATCTAGCGTTTACGACTCGCTGCGCTCGCCATCGATAAATTTTTCCAAAAAGTCACGAATTATACGTGTATCTCCTGTGCTCTTTCTTCGGATTAATAATAATGGCATCATTTTCCAGTAGGCGAAAAATACTTCGATCAAAAACACCTTTTCCAAAATACTTAATACATCTAATACATGTATAAAAACGTTCAACTACCGCAACTTAGATCGATTATTATCGATTAAACCTCCAGCGTACATGTTTTTCAAGCTCGTCCGCAGATCATTTAAAAACTTTCTTTCATTTCAATTTCGAAAATCACTGGGTGGCACACAATCGAAATAAGAAGAAAGTATAACGAGCTAATCGCAGAACATCCCGTAAAGTTACGTTTAATTCCACGGTTATATTCGTTGATCCCTGATCTCCCAGCTACTCAGCGTCCGCGCAAAAAGCAGCTCCGCGAGCGAAAAATTTTCGTCGTTCCGTATATCCTTTTCCCCCCAAAAATAGCGCGCGATAGAAAAAGTTAGTTTCCTCGGCGAAGGACATACACGCGAGCTAGAGAGAGAGAGAGAGAACGAATCCCGGAAGATGATATGAATTGCCCCGCGCGCACTCATGGACATTTGCGCTTCCCCTCGTTTCGTTCGATTCCGTCCGCCGAAAATAGAAACGAGAGAATTCACTCGCGAGTGAGAGAGAGAGATAGCGCCAAGGCTGGATTAAAGAGATAGACTCGTTTCTTTATGTACTACGATGTGTATGTGTGTGTGTGTGTGCGTGTGTGTTGCCACCCCGTTAACGACGCGAGCTTTTTCTTTGCGACCCGCTATACTACGCGTTTACGTCTTTCACTCTCTGTATAAGCCTTCGTTTGCTAGCTTCTTCTCCTTCCTCTTCTTCTATCTTCTCGATTTTTCGGTTTATTCATTCGTTCGATGCGAACAGGCCCGGAAACAAGCGATGCATACTCGCTAGTCGCCATTTTTGCCGTCGGTCTATTCAGATTCGCCAAGTTTTCACCGGTATACGATGAGCTCTTCCCTTCACTCGGCGAGTGTATATGATTTTTGAGATCTGGAAAGCAGCTTGAAATATCACTAATGACTGTTGTCGTTGCATCTAAATTTTTTAAACTATATTGGTAAAAAGAATCGTTACTCGAAGTTTGGTTTATGAAAAATTTCGATGTAGTCGTTGAATTTGCTCAAAGTTCAAACATACTTGAAACTAGATGTATAAAATTTGCAATCGAGCGACTGAAAACTTCTCTGGTGCTATAATTTTCAAAAAAATGACGTCATAATTTTGAGAATCATACAGTTCCGCGTTTGGCATCGAGATTACTTTCCAAAAATTATCGCGTTTCTCGATCTATTCACGAATTTAATAGCACTAGCGATTTGGAAAAGTCATTTAATTGTAAAATTACCAGAAAAATGTTGTAGCCATTGATTAATTGGATGCATAAACTTCGCTAGAGCTATGTGAAATTTATGAAAAATGCATTGTGCAGATTATTTGTTCGCATTTTGGTAATATTTAATCTCACGCTACATTTGTCCTTCTGCACAAAAGCATGTTTCGCTTTTTGTTCAATTTCACGAACAAACAATTTTCTCCATTTCATAACGGCGGTATAATTTCTTGGGTTCACTCGAGACAAATAATATATAGAACAACTCCATTCAAGAACCCGGCAAACGGTGACGTCACTGCATCCTAAAACTTTACGACTTCGTAAATTGCGCAATTTTTGAAATTTTTCCAAACGCAGAAGTTATATAGACGAAAATAAAGATATACAGTAGCTAGATAATAAAGAACATCTATTCTTCGTGTTTAATCTCTGTGCACATGCGTGTACGTGGGTGTGTGAGTGAGTGCACGATTTCCAAAAACATGTGCATTATTCATTCCTTGATTTACTGCTAATCTACAAAATAAATTGAAAATTATATTCTTCTAAACTCTCTTTGCAGGCTACTTCACTTTTATCGATTTTCGAATAACAAAATTGTAAACATTGTATCCTTTCATAGCCAACTATGCAATCCCGAATCCGTACAAGCATACCTCCTAAACAAACCGTGTTCCTCCATTGCCGTCACCACCAAAGTAAATCTCAAGATCCCCCCCAAGAAGAGCCATAGCCGCAAATTCGCCATTTTCCCCCATATCACCCTAAACCACCGTCTGTCTCGCTCACAAAGCAGCTCATATTTTCCGCGTTATTGCGGGATGCGGCGGGGTTTTATATAGAAAAGCCAGCGCAGAGAGACGCGCGCGTCTCAGACATATCCGTCAGAGAAAGTTTTCCTGCAGAGATCCTGTGGCGATCCTTGACGAATGCTTTATCGTCCGCGATTCCGGGTTGGCGGCGATTGATGGTGTCGTTGCACGTCCGCGAATAGTCATTGTGCGAGCCAGCCGCTATTCTCGGCTTTTGCCGCCGCCGTCGGCTGAACTTTAGCCGCCAGAATATTTTTCGCTTCCAAAAGTTACGTATCGTGTCTGTACAGCGTGTTTCGAGCGTTATCGCGAGGATGGGCTGGAATTGTTGCGAGCCTCGCGTTTGGTATCTGTTCGGTTTTTACACTGATTGAATTTTCGATTCGACGCGATTGGATGAAATGGTGGAAATTTGGTAAATGACACGTTGCAAGTCTTTCACTGGGAAAGAGTGAATGTAGCTTATGTTCTGTAACTGTTATACTATTTATTAACAAAATAATTAATGAGATTGAGAGGCGTTCGCAATTGCTCGCAATGATCATAAAAATTACAATCATCCAATTGATTTCGACCATCACCAGCCATCAACAACAATCCCTAACAGTTCGGCCTTCAAATTTCTACAAAAAAATAAAGAAAAGAAAAAGAAAAAATAATTAAAGTCAAAGCTCGTACCTCCGCTGCAGGCTCGGTTGGTGCCACGTCGAGTTTACGTAACTCGCGGTGGGTGTGCAAAAGTCGATACAAGGCTGGACTAGTGAACGGGCCAGGCGCGACGCTCGTGTGTGCACTGCTCCTCGCCTCGAGTTTCCATTTCCGATTTCTTTCGTATAAGCTCAGCTCTCTCTCTCTCACTCTCTCTCTCTACATGTGTACGTGTATATAGGTGTAGATATCCGCGAGTAACCCAGTGACTATACATGCCCAGATATTTCGAGCACAGAAATGCACTTTGACATAATGCGGCCAGATCTTTCCTCTCTCTCTCTCTCTCTCTCTCTCTCTCTCACTCTCTCTCTCTCCAGTTCGACGTGCCACGAGAATCGAATCCCGCGGAGGGAAGAGACTTTCCAACCTCCGTATAGGTCCTACTCCTCGGACGCTTCGAAAAATCAGACTTTGGCAAGAGCTCGCTTAATAAGTTCTTCTGCTCGGTGCGGATAGAGACAGTGGAATAAGGACGCGAGGCTTTGCTGTGAAAGAGAGAGAGAGAGAGAGAGAGAGAGAAGGAGAGAAGCACAGTGAATTTGGCCGTTTTCACGAGCGAGGCTAAGAGAGTGGCCGACTGTTTTTCTAGCGCCTATACTAGTTGGCGTTTATCTAGTTCCTCCAATTGGCTTTTTATACCGCCGCTTCTATCAATGACCCCGCTTGCGAATTTATGTTTGGATACGCACGAGTGAGACGCATTCGAAAATCGAAGACTGCAAGTGTTTTTCGTGCAAATACAGTGGAAATATTGCGAATAGATACAGGGATACACTGCTTTTCGTAAATTTTTTGGAGTTTCAGCTATGAAATGTTATTTTTTCGATTTTTAAATGTCGACATTTATCAAAAGAGATTTCCCACATGTGGCCCTATATCCGACTTGTTCACAAATTCTCTCAGAAAATTAAGTGTATCAGTCCGACATAAATCTGACCCCCGCGCACACACACTCGATTCACCTACTATACGCCGTCGAACTTTGGCGCTCCAATTTTTTTCCATTACCATTTTTATATCGTGCGTCCGTATACCCTTTGCTCGTTCTCGAATCTCGTTTCAGTCCCCCTATATACACTCAATGGGGTTACACACGAAATAGAGAATTTGATTTAAGCACTCCGTCGGACCATAAAGTGTGCAAAGGGCTTTCAATTAGGGCAAAGGCAAAGCCTGTGCGTGCGTTTTAGAAATTTTCATATTATTAAACAATGGTCCGGATTCGTATATATAGCGCAAGTCGAGCGTTATACCGCTAAACAAAATCCACCGGAACTCGGGAGGAGAGAGTGAGAGAGAGAGAGAGAGAGAGAGACAGAGAAAATCGATTACTCGGTTACATAAGTCCAACAGCTCCTCTTCACCTACATTCGCTGGCTCCGAACCTCTTTTTCACTTCAATTTTTTTCATTACCATTCCGCTTCTCTCGCGTCTTCGAGTCCGTGTATCACGTGGAATCGAACCATCTCTTTACGTGAGAGAGAAAGAGAGAGAGAGAGAGAGAGAGAGAGAGAGAGAGAGAGAGAAGAATAAGGCACGAGAACAAGTGGAAGAAGCGAGCCTCTTTGACATGTCTCCAATCGTGATTGCTGCGCACTTGGTACCTGGCACGTCGCCCTTTTCTCAGTGGAGGCTGCGGCCTCACCAACTACGCGGCCTACTAGTACCGGAATCTTTTTTTCGAATTTCAATTTAGAGCTCCTCGCTCAGCTGCTCCCTTTCTCTGCATAAGCGACGATTGCTGCGATAGTGAAATATATGCGTTTGAGTCCTTTATTTCTTGCCATTGGTCAAATTCCATAAGTAATAGGTAAGAAATTCCAAATGCTAGAGACTACTGAGAACACTGTGATATTGCCACATTGTCCAGTTGGTGGCTTCACCTTAAATATACTCCTTCGTATCCGTATAGCAAAGTATATGAGACGGTGTATGCAGGCGGTCGCGGAGAGCTTCCGGGACACAGAACACTAACTTTCACCTCGTAAAATCCTTTATCGTGGCCTTTATACGAGCTGCAGTTCCTTTGTTGTACCAAGAGACCCGTTTGTCTGTATTTGGATGAATATTTTTTCTCTGTCTCTCTCTCTCTCTCTCTCACTCTCTCACTCTCTTGTACCGTCGTCGTGTTTATTTACGCAAAGCCGGTCGTGCAATGGCTCGCTCGTTGTCTCGCACGATCATAGTTGTACATAATGAGCGCGAATAATGCAGGAACTGTTTGCGCTTGATTCATTCGAGATGACCGTTTGTTTACGAAACCCTGTCGGATTTGGCGGATCTGTCGCGTTTAATCATGCGAATTCACGATGCCAAAATGTTAATCGATGTTAAAATTCGGTTAGCGTTCGAGCAAATAATCTTTCCCCGTCCGCGCGTGTAATATTCGCTGAAGCCCGCGCGGAGTGTCGAGTCGCGGTCTCAGCTTTACTTCGCTTTATATTGTCTCCTTCATTCCGCTCGGGCCTCTTTCATGGGGTCTCCCCCGGTGGAACGAGAGACACAGAGACAGAGAGAAAGAGAGAGAATACTGCGGTCTTTCACGAGCTCGGAAATAATTGCTTCCGCGACATTAACGCACCGAGGCGCCGTTAAAAGGCTGCTGCACTCGCCCCGCGCCGCGGCCGTCTCATTGGCATCGCAGGAGCTCCCCGTGTAAAAGTTGAGACGCTTTTTTATTCGTGCTTTGATGGTTGCCATCGCGGTGTATATGCCGACAGCAAACTTTGACACTGATTCTCTAGTGTTTTTGGCCCTGGTGAACAGTAGAGGAAAGTTTTCGAGCTGCTTTATTTTGTCTGCGGCTGTTGTGTTTATTGAAAGTGTTTCGGTTCAGTGATTTGATCTCGAATTTGTTTGAGGAAAACGAATGAAGCTGGAATTTGAAAGCGCTACCGATATATTCAAATGCATTTGGATTTTTATATTTTCGATGTAAAGTACTTGTATATATTACTAGCACACTTTTATTGTTCAAATGCATTAATGCTGCGATGGTTTGAATGTACAGCTGAAACGTTCAAATTTTTAGGTCAAGTAGAATTAAGTTGTTGCGAACTTTTACGTAATATGCGCATAATTGTTCAAGTTAAAACGTCAATGTTCAAGCGACCTTTAGAAATATTTTTGCAGGACAAAAAGGTTGCCTTTTTACTAATTATTTACAACGAAATTTTCAGATGTTTTTTCGTAGTGAAAAGGGCTCAAAAGAATTTTCCATTTAGAAATATTTTAAAAAGCTAGATTTAATGACTGAAAAAGGTTTTATTGCAGCGAAACTCATTTGAGACAGTGCCGGAATGAAATTGCAGAAAAAAGTTTTAGAGCTAAAATTAAAAGGTAAAACGGAATCGCATTAAAACGCACTTTAGGACTTGATTTAAGATATTTTACGACGCTAAAGCGAACACACGCATGCGACCCTTTGGAAAATCTAATATTGATAAATAAAAATCAACTTTGTGTATTTAGCGTTAAAGTAATCAACTTTATCGCGACTCATTGAGTATTACAATACTATCGTCGATTCGCATTCTCCGTCGCTCGTAAAACGTGAGTCGGTGAACCGCAACGTCCCATTTCATCTAGTGTTGTTGTATACACCGATTTGCTCCTTCGTCTTTCTTTTGCTTCTAGTATTGACGATTGTATTGTTACAGTATATAAAATACTCCGTGTATTACAACTAATCGTACTCATTACTTTAAATTTTAAGTACGGTAAAACATTTTGAGTGCAACATTATATTTCCACAGTGTTGTGTGGAAGCATGAAAATACAAATTCTGCTAGGTTTAAAGCTAGAATTAGTAATTCCCATAACCACGAAACATCACCAAAACATCCATCATATTATACTGAACTATCAAAGCTGGTCATACAGTTAATCGAATTCGCGCGGCACAAAAGACCGTCCGTATCCAAGAAAACAATACGTGTTGTACCAGCTACGCTTCAACTCTCCCTCTCTTTCTCTATCCCTGCCAGTACGAAAAGAACAAACGCATTATCCGAGCGAAGCAACTACTATAGATGTACCCGTATATACGCTTATACGCGGACTGTTACGAAGGCGCTGCGTCGGCTTTACTGCCTCAGCGGCACACTCGGCCATTAGCCACACGAGGTAATCGTGGGTGTCGCGCGCGGCTCGCTGCAGCCACTGCACACGCATGCCAGTGCGCGAATACTCGGATAAAAAGCTCGAGCGTGGATAATCGGCCAGTCGCGGCAATTGCCAGCGACAAGAAAGCGTGATTGGCTTTTATTTGCTTTTGTGTGTGTGTGTGTGTGTGTGTGTGTGTGTTCGATGTTTCTGACCTTTTTTGCCTTTTGCTTCTGCACGCTTCATTAAGTTCGTTCCTATATACCGATGTAACCGTTGTCTAGAAGTTGGGGGATTGAAAAAGCTGGTATTGCATCGATGATTTTAATATTTTTCATAATCGACTATTGCTCGGAATGTAGAAAAAGGAGGATTAGTTGCATCAGTCAGCCAACGTTCCGAGTACCAAAATTTCAGCAAGACTAAGCGCAACCCAATATTAACCTTGCACTTGACGAGCACGCGCCCATAGACATATACAGGGCCCAAAAAGGTTGATCGAGTGCGTCGAAATCTTCGGCGGCGGGAGGTGGGGAAGTAATACGGCAATAGTGTTTGAGCTGTTGCGGCGGCCCGTCGAGCTGCAAAGTTTGCTCGTTACGCGGCTTTTTCCATATATCGTAACAAGTGGCCCTACACACACAGAGAAAAGCCGCGCCCATCTTTTTTTTCTCGATCTCCGAAAAACCTAGAAGAGCCCCCCATAATGGTATACATACAAAATATTCTCGAGTGCTTTCTCTCGTGCAGTCTCTCTCGGCGAGGCGCTACGTAGAAAGTTTCGCGGCCGAAAGTGTTTGCCCTGCGACTCCTTTGTGGGCGGTTCAGCGGCGGTTAGAGGTTTTTGGGACTTGCGTCGGCCAACGCGTCTCGTCGGAGAGAAAGTGCTGCGCTCGAGGGAAATTCACCGGGCGATTTTTCGCTTGCGTTAATTGGGACGCGCCAGCTTGGAAAAACATTCGGGATAACAAGTTTATTTTGGGCATTGTTCGGTTCGTCTTTTAAGCAGATTTTTTTTAACGACTATCATAAACTTTATCCATGATAATAAGCTACAGTCGGTCCATTTAAATTTTCAATCCCCTGATATAACCCGCAATAACGTAACATTCGACATTTGAAGTGTTTCGAAACATAAAAAAAAAAAAAAAAAAAAAAAAGAGAAAAAGGTAGGAGCGTAACGTCCCGTGACGTGAGAAGAGCACCTGTGGAGTCTGTGCGCTCTTCGGTATGCAGGCTTTTGTTCTTCGCTTCGCAGCTCTCCTCTTCCTACCTGCTGCTGGTGTATACCGCGTGTGGGAAAAGATGCTCGGAGAAAATTAGGATGAAACATCTCTCGGGAACGAAATCGATAATGCACACGAAGCCGAACGTGTTTACCGGGATACACGTACACGCTGGCTCGCGAGAGATGTATCGGCGAATTATACGTCTATTGTACCGCGACTGATGAAGAGACGTTGACTGGAAGGTCGGTCTGCTACTGCTGGCGATGATCGATGTCCGCGAGCTCGTTCAAGGATCTCAAGTCTTTGGCTCTCGAGAGCGCGATATATTCCTATGAACTGCACGCGTACAGTATTTCGAAACGAGACGGATGAGCGATAAATTAATATTTTAGAAACAATATATTTGACGCAATTTCAGGACGGGATTGCGCAATATAACGATGTCGACGAAATCCTTCGATTTGGGGTACATCGACTACGGCGACGGCGTCGGATGCCACCCACGCGACGATCCCGCGAGATTAATGCTCGTGCCGCAAGAAAAAGGCCGGCGAGCTTTCCCGCAGCAGTACATTTCCTACGACTATCGGACTCGCGGTGCTGGCTCGGAATACATCCTTAAGAAGCGCATAAAAATTGTGCCGACTCCCTCGCGATAACGGAATTTTGGTTTGTTAAAGAAGCCGCCCGCGCGACATTCCCCTCCGTCTTCGATTATGCATTTTGATATTTTTACATATAACTGCGGGACGAGTGAGAGAGGCGAAATTTAATGCCCCGTCGCGGCGCTGTATATTTTTACGACTCGTTGACGTCGTACATGTACCGCGTATATATATACAGCGTGCAGTTGTACCTAGTTTTGGAAAACTTTTCTTGAAACACGTTATAAATTCGTCGCAGTCGCGCCGCGATATACAGGAGTCTCTATCCCTTTCCTTTCCGCGGGCAAAACAACCGCCGTACTCTTCTCTCCCTCGCTCTCTTGCTCTTGTACAACAGGAGAAAATTTTTCAGTTTTCCGCGAGCAGACCAACTTCCGTATATATATATATATATACACACGTGTGTGTGTGTGTGTGTGCACGTGTTTTATGGCCACTCCCTTAAATCGTCCATATATACTTTGCCTCGCTATCTGTCAGCCGTGCAGTACACGTCCTTTTATCTTTCTTTTCGCGACGGAGTAGTGGGAGCGCGCGCGACTTTTCTTCGGCTTTCCCTTATTACTTTGACCCCCTCGCTCCCAGCCACTTCACTCTCTATCTCGCCTATGTGTGTGTGTGTGTGTGCCTGTGTGGCTGCCGCATGACTTACTTATGCTGCTGTTTTATTTTGTATACGCTGCTACCGATGCTCCGGAGCCACGAAAATTTATATCGGGAATACTTGAGTTTAGTTGCACCGCGGGGGCGAAGGAAAAAGTCTGCTGCGGGTTTTTGGAAATTCTTATGCACTTTGCGCTTATGCATTATTACGAGTCGAGATAAAAAGCGTTCGAAAGTGAAGTTTCGTACAATTTATGCGCGTATGAATTATTGAGAGGAGGAAATAAGTTTTTTTTTTCTTCGTTGTTATATAAGAGAGTTAAATATGAATAAACGCGTTGCGTGTTTGAAATTGGCCCGAACTACTGCACCAAATCTTAAACTATGCATTGCTGGTATAAATAGAAAGAAAATCGATGATTTTATATACCTGTCCAATACCTCTATATCAATACTCTTTTACGCCGAACATTCTCACTATTCTGCAGTATTGCAATGTAGTACATTGAAAATTACAATATTCGTGAACAGCAGGTTCCTTTCTAAAAAAAAGACCCGGAAATCGAGAAAGAATGTGAAAAATTATTCTAAAATCCAAAGTAACAAATTCACGAAAAAATCTAAACTTTTTATCCACATAACCTCTTATCGATAAAAATTGACTTTACCAAAAAAATTCTCTCGCTATCTTCATATCCACGTCGAGCTTTCGTATATCAAGCCCATAATAACACGGACAACCGTAGAAAAGTCGCGAGATATATACTCTCCTCCTCTCGGAAAAATATGATATTTAAAACTTGGACGATTCGTCGTACATACGCGCGAAAGCTGCGGGTGCGCTTGTGTGTGTGTGTGTGTGTGTGTTTCTGGGCGAAAGGTCGCACAACTCGATAAAGTCGAGCGAGAACCGGGAGAGCTTTTCACCGTGTGCAGCGCGGTTACGTAATCTATCGGCGCGATAAAACGGCGGCAGGAGTAGAAGTAGGAGGAGTGGAAAACGCGCGAGCGCCGCCGACTCTATATGATATGTACGCGGTGCGAGTCGAAGTCAAGGGAAAATAGAATGTTCACATAAACATTGGTATACGAAAATGCGTGGCTGGGAGATTTTAGAAAATTTTCGTTTCGAAAACATGCTTTTCACTGCGGGGGGGTACGATAAAAGAGTTGGTGTCCCGCTGCTGCTGTTTGTTTTTGTTAGTTTTCACGGTTCGAGGGCTTATGTGTATTTATCAATTATTAGGACTGTTTACTGTGCAGTATCAAGTTTTATTTTAATTGAGAATTTCGTTGTCAAGGACAAATATATTTGGTCGATCGGATATCGTAACTGTACACCCACCTATATATTGAGCGTTACTTCGGTACGCTTGCAATGCGCTTTCGTAAGCAATAGTACTTTTAATGCTTTTAAGGCTATACGGATGTTTTTCGTGCGATGGGATTGAAAATTGAAAAGTTTTTGTTAGAAGTAACCAAATAGAATTGGTTTTTGAATTAAATTTCTACAATTTAGTCCGCTGAGATCTACATTTTTCGCTTATCGCAACATCGTTGCTAATTCGATATAAAAATTTCTTCAAAAGCACAAAAATTATAAATATATATGCCTCTTCGATAACCATAGCTGTGATGCATAGTGGCGTCTCAAAGCGAAGAAGCTTTCAAAACACATCGGGAGAAAACCTTTGCGTCCTCACTCCCAACAGAGTAGAAAAAAAATGGAATCAAACCTCCTACTGCACGCAGTGTTTTCGCGGAAAAAGGACTTGCACTCGCTCTTTTCACGAGTACATCCAAGCGGTACACGCGGGAAGAAAAGAGAAGCTCTCGCGTCCACGAAGCGTGCGAGGAATAATATTTTCTTACGATCGCTGCACCGAGAGCTGCTGCTGCTTCTTCTTGCTTCTCCTTTTTTTCCGCCGATCAATGGGGATTTCCGACTTTACGACGCGAAAAGGAGTGAAAAAACGACGACGAGACCGCTATGGCTTTCGTTCTTTTTTTTTTCTTTTCGGGAGAGACTCTCTTTTCGTGGCTGCACTGCACGAGAGAGAGAGAGAGAGTCGGCGAATTTTTCCTCGGCTGCACGCACCAATGGTCACGGGATTTAATAGGGGTTCGTTGGCCCCTTCGCCGCGGAACATAAATTTCACCGATCGAAGTGCATTTGCCGTCTCTATATACATATACATATACATATATATATATATATATACATATACGTTGTGCCGTGCGTGTATCGAGGGTCGAACTTTTAAGAATTCCGCGCGTCTATGTGTGTGATTAAGTTCCCGCCGCTCGCTTATTCTTTCATCCATTCTGCTTCGTCGTGTGTTTTTCCCTTCTCTCTCTCTCTCTCTTTCTGTGTATTTCTTCTTTTTCTACTTTGCTCGGTTATCTTGCTATTTCTCCGCTTCTTTGTTGTGCATTACTTTTTACGAGGGAATCCTATAACTTTCCATTTTCGTGATATAGGGTAGACTGCTCGGCTGGTATACAAGTACCTTTGACGTAATTGATTCAATTTGCCTGATATGCCTCTCGACGGATATTGCTATTCTGCTGTGATTTAAAATGCCGATCGCTTTTTTTTCCACGATAATCCAGAATATCGATGACCAATATATTCTTTTGTATGGTATAGGGATGGAAAAAAATCTAGTTAGTTTTTAATGCGTACAAAATCTGTACTTTCATCTATTAGCGTAAAAAGGCAATTATTCGTCAATTCCAACAATTATACAATGATTTACAATATATTCAATACCTTTGAATAAAAATGCAGACTAATCTCGTGTCCACTTCTAAATTTATTCCAACTCGTCCAAAATCTCTGCTCGCGATCGCATGTATAACGTATCAGCAGCCGATAATGCTCCAACTCGCAAGGAACAAACACAATTTTTCGTCCC
>UELU01147754.1:0-12695 GCA_900490025.1 Megastigmus dorsalis
CATCCCTGCCGAAAGGATGGGGGAACTCTGGCTAATACATCATGCAGTGCACAAGCTTGATGCCCCTACACGTGTCGAGTGGGAACACAAGGTGGAACAATCTCAAGACACATACCCTACCTTCCAGGAGCTCGTTAATTTTTTTGAACGCTTTTCTCGCGCAATAGGATCGGCTCGACCCACGGCTCAACCCAGTGCGAGCGTAGGAGCAAGCAGTAAGCCAGCATCGAGCACTGTTGTAAATAAACCCAAGAAGGTGTCTGCGCATTCTACAGGCACCCAACAAAACAAACAAGGTCAACGTTCTTGCTCGCTTTGCCAAGGCACTCATAGTTTATATGTCTGCAAGAAATTTCAAGGTATGACTCAGCCAGTGATGTGAAAAGGTGCGGAATTCCGAAACCGCATAATCAATGGTTTACGGCGCGACAGTTGGCAGCAATCAAAGTTGTCGATCGCGCGTGAGTTCGCAGCTCGATTCATTGCGCTGTGAACCGGGCTGCGAACCAGCGTAGCCAAAAGCGGCTCCCGAGGACCATTACCCCGTGCGCAGCAGCGTGTTGTTTTTATAGTCGACTCTTCGCGAGTTCAACTGTTTACAGTTCATGTGTTATTAAAACCGTCGTACTATTCTCGCGCGGGCTCACGCCGCGTGTTGCCTCAGTATATTTGTATTTTGTATTATCCAAATTTACTTTTGAAAATAAATTAGCAGTTCTCTCTAAATCTCTATTATTTTATTTTATCTAATATATTTTTTGTATGAGATAAGATTTAAAGTCTGTTCATTGAGTATATTCTTATTGTTATGATTTTAAATATCCGTAAATCTACTTATTATTAATTATATAAATTATTATAAGTTATGTGTTATAATTCCTTTGCCTTATCAAAAATTCGATTTTTCTAAATATAATGTCCTCAAATTATTTATTCAAGTAATATTATATATATAATAAATAGCCCTATATAAAAATATATATATTATAAGATTTGGCAGTAATTAATACGTTTTTGATATTTCCGTTGTTCGTATATATAACAATAAGGCGTAATGTATTGTGTAATGTATTAATAATTATGAATTGGCAAACTATATATATATACCTATATTTAAACTAATTTTACGTCGTTCAAGTCGAAAAGTGAGTACCAGTTTTAGTCGGTATGCTTGCTGTAATTACGAATTGGTCGTGCGGACTAAGGCGTTATACTTTTACGACCGTAACTTTTTGCGGCCGGGGTTCGGGTTCGAATCTCGGCAAAGTCAACTTTTTTTTTTCTTTAAATTTTTTAATTTCGTCAGGAATACCATATTTCTTTATATTTAACATTAGATCTGCAGTAGAATACATTAATTCAAATAGTAAAAAAGTATGTATTGGTGTACTTAATCACTTTTTTAACATAAAAAATTACTCAATAGATTTGTAAGAATTTACACTTTGCAGTTTATACTTAGCTATAAACAATGTGCAGAGAATAAATTATTATAAAATAAATAAATTAAATACTAAACCTTTCTTATACACCCTAGTTTAAAACTAAAAATAATACTCTGTCGAAAAATGTCTCATTTTTAATTTATTGTAATTGGGTAACTGAAGAAAGTATGCATTTTATTCTCATATATAATTCTAACTTTTGCAAATAGGACTCTTGAGCATAAGTTTTTTTTTCTCTCGAGTTGAACATTTAAAATCACAAAATAGTTCTCTGATTTTCATATTCTATATTCAATTAGATACAATATAAATGAATTAACGTGATGCTTGCAAGACAGGAATTTTTTTCGCTAAAAATATTCTTAAATAAATGACTATTATAAAAAAATAATAAATTAAAAATGAGACATTTTTCGACGGAGTATTATTTTTAGTTTTAAACTAGGGTGTATAAGAAAGGTTTAGTATTTAATTTATTTATTTTATAATAATTTATTCTCTGCACATTGTTTATAGCTAAGTATAAACTGCAAAGTGTAAATTCTTACAAATCTATTAAATAATTTTTTATGTTAAAAAAGTGATTAAGTACACCAATACATACTTTTTTACTATTTTAATTAATTTATTCTGCTTCAGATCTAATGTTAAATATAAAGAAATATGGTATTCCTGACGAAATTAAAAAATTTAAAGAAAAAAAAAAGTAGACTTTGCCGAGATTTGAACCCGAACCCCGGCCGCAAAAAGTTACGGCCGTAAAAGTATAACGCCTTAGTCCGCACGACCAATTCGTAATTATAGCAAGCATACCGACTAAAACTGATACTCGCTTTTCGACTTGAACGACGTAAAATTAGTTTAAATATATGTATATATATATATATATATATAGTTTGCCAATTCATAATTATTAATGCATTACACAATATATTACGCCGTATTGTTATATATACGAACAACGGAAATATCAAAAACATATTAATTACTGCAAAATCTTATAATATATATATTGTTATATAGGACTATATATTATATATATATAATATTACTTGAATAAATAATTTGAGGACATTATATTTAGAAAAATCGAATTTTTGATAAGGCAAAGGAATTATAACACATAACTTATAGTAATTTATATAATTAATAATAAGTAGATTTAAGGATATTTAAAATCATAATAATAAGAATATACTCAATGAACAGACTTTAAATCTTATCTCATACAAAAAATATATTAGATAAAATAAAATAATAGAGATTTAGAGAGAACTGCTAATTTATTTTCAAAAGTAAATTTGGATAATACAAAATACAAATATACTGAGGTAACACGCGGCGTGAACCCGCGCGAGAACAGTACGACGGTTTTAATAACACATGAACTGACAACAGTTGAACTCGCGAAGAGTCGACTATAAAAACAACACGCTGCTGCGCACGGGGTAATGCAGATCGGCTGTACGACAATTACTTTTATAAATCACTTTTTTAACAATAATCATTGTTATTTCACTTTTAAATTTAAGTTTAATTATTTTACTAATTTACTAAATGCTATTTTACTCTGTCTAAGTCAAAATATGTCCAAATTCGAAGTATCATCGAGTATTACTGAAATTCAATTAAGCCAATAAATAATTACAAATAATTAATTCTGGCATAGTAACTTTGTTGATTTTAATTTAGTTGAAATTATCAACGCATAAAAAGAATTTTTTGTTGCTACTTTTTTTCGCGTTTTTTTAATTATTTTAAATATCCCTCTCCTCGGGAGCCGCTTTTGGCTACGCTGGTTCGCAGCCCGGTTCACAGCGCAATGAACCGGGCTGCGAACTCACGCGCGATCGACAACTTTGATTGCTGTCAACTGTCGCGCCGTAAACCATTGATTATGCGGTTTCGGAATTCCACACCTTTTCACATCACTGGACTCAGCCCCAAAGGCTCGAATACTGTAAGAAAAAAAAACTGTGTTTGAACTGTCTACAAAATTCGCACTTTGTGAAGGACTGCCTTTCAACGAAAACTTGCTTGGTTTGCCTGGGTAAGCATCATACAAAGCTACATTTTGAAAATCCTGTAAACACGAGCGTTCAAAGCAAGCTGCCTAGCGCCTCGTCGGAAGAAAATTCTTCGCTAAGGACGGATTACAGTGACGCACCGGCAGCGCACCATTCAAGTCAGATCGACATGAACACGGCGTCAGTCGGTAATACAGTTCTCTTAGCTACCGCTCGAGGAATTTTAGCCGACTTGTACGGCCGCAAAGTCAAGGTGCGCGCCTTAATCGACCCAGGAGCGGAACGATCCTTCATCGCTGAGCGGGTGCTTACAAAGCTCGCGCCACGCATTAACAGGGTCTCCGTCTCAGTGACTGGCGTTGGAGCAGTCGTCACGTCTACCGTAAAAAGGGAAGCCAACCTCTTCTTATGTTCCGAAGACAACGCGACCTTTAATCAAAATTTCCAGGCTCTAGTACTCAGCGACTGAACCCGATTATTGCCAAAATCGGATTTGAAACAAAAGGAATGGCCGCACATAAGGGGATTTACCCTTGCGGATCCCGAATTTTTCAAACCAGGTAAGGTAAACTGCATTATCGGCGCTGACACTTACCCTGCAATACTGCTCGATGGTACAGCCAGAGGCCCGCCAGGAGCGCCACTCGCTCAGCAAACTGTATTCGGTTGGGTGCTAACTGGGGAAACACGAGACAATATCGCTACCGGCCATGTTTCGATTGGAATATTCCATACTCAAGTAGAGCCCTTGCTTACAAAACTCGTCGAAAAATTTTGGGAAATCAAGGAACTTCCCCAAGTGAAGCCTCTCACTCACGAAGAGCAGTATTGCGAAGACTACTTCAGGGAAACAACACGTCGCAACAAGGAAGGACGATTCGTCGTCAGGCTTCCCTTCTCAAAAAAGCCCGTCTTCGTCGGTTCCAGAGACATCGCTGTGGCGCGCCTCATCCGCACGGAAGCGCGACAGGCGAAAAATCCTCTCCTTGCAGAGCTCTACCGTGACTTCATGCTGAACTACATAAAATTGGGCCATATGGAGCTTGTCCCAAACCAGCATCTCTCCGCCAATAGCTACTATCTGCCTCATCACGGGATATTCAAACAAGATAATCTCAAGAAGATTAGAGTAGTATTTAATGCATCGCAGCAGGCTTCCAATCAGCTCTCGCTGAACGATGTACTTTTGCCTGGGCCAAGACTCCAAAGGTTTATAACACATGTCATAACACAATGGCGTTTTTTTAAGGTTGTTTTTTTCGCGGATATTGTACAAATGTTTCGGCAGATTCTCGTCGATAAAGAAGATGCCGACTACCGAAAAATCATCTTGGCAGCTCCAAGGATTTTCAGACTCATCCAAACGAGCCTATGCTGCGGCTCTCTATGCTGTTATACCTGGGAGTGCTTTCACGCTTCTAATGGCGAAGACCAAAGTAGCCCCCACCAAGGTCCAGACACTGCCACGACTAGAGCTCTGCGGAGCTACCCTATTGGTAAAATTAAGCAAACACCTCCTGGAGGAATTGCGCCATCCACCTGACGAACTTCATTTTTGGACTGACTCCCAAGTAGTCTTAGACTGGCTGAAGGGCCATCCGTCAAGGTGGCAAACCTTTGTCGCTAACAGGGTCAGTGAGATCATCACCTCGTTTCCCCATGCGACCTGGCATCACGTAAGGTCGGCCTACAACCCAATCGACTGCGCGACAAGAGGACTTACACCGCAGCAGTTATCCGAAGATAAACTCTGGTGGTCAGGACCACCCTGGTTATTGGCCCCCAGTTCGGAATGGCCAACTCCATCGTCCAGCACCAAAGCAGAACAAGAAGTCTCGCAAAGCTTCATCACGCTGGAAGAAAGACAGCTGGAAGGTAAGAACGAGCCAAGCGTCATGCTCCTCCTGGAGCGCTTCTCTAGCTTCTCAAAAATCCAGCGCATACTAGCTTACTGTAGTCGCTGGAAATCCAATGCACATAGGAAGCCTAAAGAGCGTCAACTAAGTACCTTGTCGGTGCAGGAGATATCATGGGCGCAAACGGCCTGTTTTAAGGTAATTCAATTGCATCATTATTTAACAGAATTTGAGCGTTTACGCGCAGGAAGACCATTGCCAAAAAGCAGCAATCTGGCCCGCCTGGCCCCCTTCCTAGATGACCATGGTCTGATACGAGTAGGTGGCAGATTGGAGAACGCTCCAATTTCCTACGACGAACGTCACCCGATTGTTCTTCCCGGCAATAACGGCATAGTGAAGCGCCTTTTAGAGGAGACTCACCTTATTACGCTTCACGGGGGAGTGCGATTGATGTTGTCTCACCTGAGTCGTTCACTGTGGATCACCAGAGCTCGTCAGCTTGTCACCAACGTCTATAGACACTGCGTCAAATGCATCAGGTTTAACGCCAAATCGGAGCAGCAACAAATGGCCTCTCTACCCACCGAGCGACTCACCCCGCAGCGCCCGTTTGCAATCAGCGGCTTAGACTACGCGGGCCCGATACCAGTACTCCTCTCCAAGGGCCGCGGGGCAAAGAGTACGAAAGGTTATGTAGCCATTTTCATTTGTTTTGTAGTCAAAGCAGTACATATAGAAATAGTATCGGACTTAACTACCGACACATTTTTAGTTGCGTACTCCAGATTTACAGCTCGTCGTGGCGTTTGTCACACACTGTATTCCGACAATGCGACCACTTTCAAGGGAGCGTCGGTGGAGCTCGATCGGATGTTCAAACAAGCGTCGGAGTTTTCCAAGAAGGTGGGCGGCCAACTAGCCGCACGGGGTACAAATTGGTCGTTTATCCCTCCTCGCGCGCCACACTTCGGGGGCTTGTGGGAAGCCGCCGTCAAAAGCTTTAAATACCATTTCAAACGAGTAATTGGTGACTCGACACTCACCTTCGAAGAGCTCTCCACCCTCGCTGCAAAAATCGAAGCGTGTCTAAATTCACGCCCCCTGTGCCAATTAAAATCAGAACCAAACGACCTGGCAGCGCTGACACCTGCTCACTTTTTGGTCGGCTCCCCCAATCTGTCTCACCCGGAGCCTCCAGAGGAGCCACTAAGGAAAAATTTGCTCAACCGCTGGCGCCTGCTTGGACAACTTCGCCAGTCTTTCTGGGTTCGATGGAAAACCGAGGTGCTTCATCAACTACAACAGCGCCAAAAGTGGCTACAGCCTCAGCGAAACCTGCAAATGGGAGATATCGTAATCATTAAAGACGAGCTATCTTCTCCTACCAAGTGGTCGCTTGGCCTCGTAATCCATCTGCACCCAAGAAAGGATGGGCTCACACGAGTTGTCTCACTAAAAACGGCCTCATCTACATTCACACGCCCAGTGGTGAAGCTGGTCAGGCTTCCAACAGCCGCAGAGGTGGAAGGCAGACAGGTCCCAGAAACTCAGGGAGAACAGTAACATTTCAGGGCGGCCGGTGCGCTTAGACGTTGAATTATAAAACGATCTTGTAAGAGGACGAGCGGTCCTCATTATTTTATGTTATTAAATATACCGATTTGCTTGAAAAGGGAGAAGCGTCCCTCCTTGATTATAGTTATTGATACGATTTTGTCTAGGAAAGGGCACGCGGTCCTTATTTGACTTAGAAAAAGAAAAAAAATTTTTTTAATCTTTATTGTAAAATATTAAGCCACAACTACGTAATTCATTTTTTTTTATTGCTGCAGCGCAGCAAGGCGGGCGGTTATGTTCGCTACAGAGACAATTTCAAAAGTAAATTGTCTCCACGTGCGAGTAGAACAGAGCGAGCGCGCGTTTATGTGCCGAGTGACGTAATCGAAAAGGAATTCGTCCGAGAGCGTTGCTGCGCCGGGCGGTTCGGGTGTGCTCGCTGCGACTCGGGAGACTTACTACCCAACAAGTCTTCGCGATAGACAGATGGACTTGACGAGCGAGCCTCGTAGTAGCGTCGTGCGCGACCGAAACCATCCCGACCTCGCGTCGATTCTTCGTTGTACTTTGAATTTTGAACGTGAAAGGAATTAGCCTGTATTTCTGTATAAAGTGGTAATTGTTATATTTGGAGGTTTAATAAAGACTGATTTATGTGCCGAAGCTTCAAGTCAGTGATTTTTCCTTTTCCAAGGCCTAACCTTCCCCTTCAAGCAAAGGGCAAAGATTCGACGGCACAAGTCCGCAAAACGGAAGGAACGATCACGCTTTAACTCAAAAGCGTCGGTTCGCCGCGAATAACGATATTATACGAATAGCTATATAATTCACAATACGAATGCTGCAAGACTACAGTTCCAGTGCTCAAGTTCGAGGATCGAGAAGTAAAAATGGAGAACTATTTTATTACCTGTTGTTGTATTATCACGTAGGTAATTAGTTTATAGGCTTTTGGGTGAATGTGTAAATAAATAATGACACGTAGTCTTATATAGAAATAATATTATTAGTGGAGTATGTGCGCGTCTAAGCCAGATCACGTGCCGGGAGGTGACTTTGGCTTTAGACTTTAGGCGCGGTGGCGTTTGGGTTATTGGCTAAAAGGATAACGCGCGAACATCCAAATCTTAGAAGCACTCGCACAACCCTTTTCCCTTTTTATTGAAAAAGATATATGAGTACATTACGTATAAACATTGAAACGGTTAGGCGGTTTTCGCGTACGCGTAGATCTGCGCAAAGAAGACTCGTCTGTTTCAGTGTTTGATTATGCTCATTCGCAAGAGGGATTGTTATAGGATTACGCTCGTCACTTAACATGCTCGATTGTGATACATTAAGCGCAGGGTTTACATTTTCATTCATTTGCCTAGTTACATTTTGTGCAGCGTCTGTTGGCGCGCTGTGGGGTACAATCGGCGGGTCGTCGTCTCTAACATCTAGCTTGTGCTTATACGGTGCTGGTACCAGATGCCAACGGTTTCGACGAATAGAGTTACCTTTTTCTGTTTTTACAATACAGGAGTTTGGGTTTAAATCGGTTTTTTCAACTTCTCCATACACACACATATCGATTATCCAAATCTTATCACCCACTGCTAAATCCGATAACTTCTTTGTGCGGTTCGCTTATTGAACATACGCTCCTGCTTTTCTTTTCCTTCTTTTTCTTTAATAGAAGTTTGGTTGTGCTTTACAAAAGTACCAAGATTTTTAGGTAAAATAGGAACGCGCGAGCGTATGTTTTTCGAAAACAATAACTCGGCTAGTGAACAAATATTTTTAAGTGAAGTCGTTCTATATGCTAAAAGGCCTAAATTAATGTCTTCGCAATTTTTAAAAATATTTTTTGCTATTGTAAATGCAGCTTCGGCGGCTCCGTTAATTTGCGATACCTTAGACGAACTTGTTACATGACTAAAATTGTAATCATTCGCAAATTTATGAAATCCTGAATAAAATTGTGTACTACAGTCACTTCTCACAACCTCTAGTATTCCGAATCTAGCGAATATGACTTTACAATTTTCTATGATTTCAGCTTCTATCAATGATTTTAGAAGGAAAATTTTAATAAATATACTATAGTAGTCTATTACTACTCAATACCATTGTTTATGTTTAAATAAATCTAATGCTATCTTTTGCCATGGCCTATCTGGGAAATCATCTTTTACAAAAGGTTGAGCGATGTTCACTTTTTCATGAATGCAATTCGGGCAATTTTCTACCAAATTACTTAATTGCGAATTCAATCCGAACCACCAAATTGACTGTTTGACTCAATCGCTTTATTTAAAATTTCCAACTGCAGAGGTGGAGGTATAATCAATCGAGAGTTAAACACTAAAAACCCATCATAATAAAAATTCTTATCTTGATGTTGGTAATACGGTAGTAAACCGTCCGATAAGCGCGTTTTCGAAAGCCAACTGCTTAGGCAATATTGTTTTAATTTAGAACAAACATAATCACTCTCTTGTTCGTTCTGAATTTTTTTAAAAGGCTTTCGCTCGCAGGAAGATTACTTATAATAAAGTTAATGTGCGCTTCAATTTCATCGGAAAGAGCTATGTCCTCTGGATTAGATTATGGTAGCGGGTTTCGTGACAAAAAGTCTGCAAAAAGTAATTGCTTACCCGGAACATAAACGATCTTATAATTATATCGCATGAGGCGCATATGTATTCTTTGTACATGAGGAGTTATTTCGTCAAGGGGTTTTGTTTGTAAAACTTGTATTATTGGATTATGATCCGTTTCTAGAGTTAAATTTATACCTATGACGTATTCTTTAAAACGCTCAGTAGCAAAAGCAAAGACTAACGCTTCCTTTTCTATCTAACTGTATCGCTTCTCACACTCAGTCAATGTCCTCGAAGCATATGCGACAATCTCGCGATTTTTACTTGCGTCTTCTTGCATGAGCACACATCCTATCCCATAGCTACTTGCGTCGGCTTGAACTACAATATTATTCGACAAACCGAAATGCGCAAGCGTTGGAGCTTCTTATACGTATTTTTTTTATAGCATTAAACGCTTGAATCTGCGGCTCAAGCCACACGAACTCCGCATTATTTTTTAAAAGTCCGTTTAACGGTTCTAAAAGTTTCGATTTATTAGGAATAAATTTTCTTATGTAATTTATTGCTCCGAAAAATTGTAACACGCTGTTTTTATTGCTTAATGCAGGGAAATTTACAATTGCAGAAATGTGTTGACGGAGGCAAAATGTCGACTCCGCGTTTTGATACTTTGTAGCCTAAAAACTCAATTTCACGTACTGAAAAAATACATACATTACAAAAATACGTAAAGGAATTGCATGCTTCGGCACGTAAAAATTTTCAGCACAGAATCGCTATTGTAAAAGTTATTGACGACTCGTGGCAAAATGTTCTGGTTGACATACAAGAACATTCTCGTGCTAAAGGAAATGAAAGAAAAAGATATATTTTGAATGTAATTGATGTATTTTTCAAATACACCTTGGCGATTCCTTTACGTAATAACAGTAGAAAAGAAGTAGCTGCAGTATTTAAAATGATTTTCAAAAATCGTGTTCCAACAAATTTACAAACTGATGATAGAACAGAATGTTTTAATAAAAATGTAGAACAACTATTAAAACAATATAACATTAATGAATATTCTACTTACACTGGTTTGGAAGCAGCTGTTGTTGAAAGATTTAATAAAGCATTGAAATGTGGCAATGATTTTCATTAAATGGATCGATGCTACCGACTTTTTTTTTCTTTTTTTTTTGTGGCTAGAAAGGGTAAATCGCTTCGGGATCGATAGATGGGCTCGGGATCCCACTCCCGAGGTCTAAGACATCGAGCTCGGGGCCCGTCATCTGCCCGTGAACCGACCAGTGGATCAGGACCAAGATATGTGATACCCAGCGCGTTCGAGGCATCCGACAGCGTCCAGTCAGCTAAATCCAACCTCCAGCTCCTTAATCAACGGTTGATTGAATCAACTGCCAAGCAAGGAACTGTAACATCCACCCTCTTCACCAAACCGACCTGGGACTATTGTGCACATTACTTCGGGCCGGCCAGCGTGTCTAGGTCCTACGTCAATCGTATCTACCTTGTTTGTCTTTGTCTATTCTCCGTTTGTTACGTCAGTCTTCAAGGCAGTTGTCGGTCTTTTTGCCCTGTAGGACTTTAGTCAAATATCGTGTTATGTCATCTCATGTCTGCTTACTGTTTAGCATGAGTATCACGACGTTGTCTGGTGTCATGTACCGGTGGAGGGAGGGTCCTCTTATTTGTCCGCGTCTTGTCCGTCACGTCAAAGATGATGTACTGATGGTCGCTGGCCGTGTAGCCCTTGAAAACCCGCCATCTCCTGACTCTCGGTATAAGTCTGTCTGTCTGCCACGAACGTCATGTCTGGAATGGATGATCCGAAACCAGGTCTTCTATATGTCGTCGTCCGTCCCTCGTTTGCCACCGTTAGATCTAGTCTGGCGGCCATCTCCAACAGAAACCGTCCACATTTGTTCGTCGTGTTCATGCCCCACTCGATGGCCCTGGCATTGACGTCGCCCGCGAGAATTATATCGCCGATGATGTCTTAACGCGTCCTCGAGAGCCGTCACTTTCCGTTCAAACTCCGCGGCGCTGCAGTTCGGGGTGAGGTACACGCTGACGTAGATCACGTTAGTCACCCTCGCCCACATGAAATCTTCTTCCCTCCCGTGTTCTATAATTCGAGACGCGGTACCCCCCCCCCCTCTCCGAATCCAAAGGCGCGGAGCGGGAGGTATTAACGTACCAGGTCGGAGTGTCTATGCCTCTGTATGGTTCGCTGATCATTATGACTTCAGCGTCCATCTCCTTGGCGTGCTGGGGCAGTAGGACATGTCCTGTCCTCTGTCTAGATCTTGCCTCCGTCAAAGCTGTCTTGAATGCGGGACACTGAGCGGTGCCGGGAACGTGCGCCAGCCCCCTGCCCTCCTGCGCTGGGTAGAGGAAGCAAGCGGGACCGCCCGTGCAAGCTCCGGCCCGTTGCACTCACTTCGGTAGTGTCTGTAACCGAGACACTTGTAGCATGTCAGCACTGTCAGTCGTGTCTTTATGCGGCAGCTGACAAACCCTATGCGTATATATCGCTTCTCTAGGAGTCGCGTCCTGTCTTGATGGCTTAACTCGCAGATGGCCATCCTCTGCCCCCCGCTATTCGGGCCGAGGACCGAGATCTTTCCATACGTGTCACATTCCAGTACCATTCTCAAAGCGTCTCGTACTTCCGAGGTCTCTCCATTATGCAGTCCAGGTCCAGGATCTCTAGGGTGACCTTTGGAGTCAAGTCTTTGACGGCTCCCTGGACCCCCAGAGTCTCCTGTAGGCGTCCCTTCAGTTCCTGAATCTTTGGACGTCCGTCCCCCCTAGTTCTTATCAGCATTGCTCCGTCCTTTGTCCTTGTCACCCTCCTGACTTCAAGTCTTTTGTCGTCTATAGTGCGTAACGTGCGTACCATGTCCGCGAACGTCTTGCCCTCGCCAGGTACCACGAGTACAGCTCCTCCCCGTCGATTGTGGGTCTGGCTGTCCTTTTTTGTCGTCGGTCGTGTCTTCTTCTTTTGTTTCCTCTTCTTGCGGCCTTCCACCACTTCCCACTCCCCCTGCGTGCGGCTCGTGCCGGCTCTTGGTTCAGCCGCTGTGGATTCACTTCCCACCACAGAAGCTTCACCTCCGCCGTTACTTGTCCGCAGCGTACGCAGTTAGACGCTGTGGGTTGGCTTCTGTTTCTTCAAGGCTATCCTTGTCTCGTTTATTGTTTCTGGGCTCT